>JZKD02S0294900.1:998866-1013560 GCA_000966675.3 Picea glauca | reverse complement strand
CTATCCAGGTAAGATAAGATGAAACACCCTCACCCTTAGCCATCTTCATGTCATGAAGTTTATCCTTCAAGGCCATCTTTCGGTTTTCATTCTTAGCCTCATATACATTTTTCAATGCATCCCACATCTCTTTGGTTGTCTTCTTCTCAACTAAATGTGCAATGAGTGGGACCTTCACTCCATCCATAATGATCCTCTGTGATTTGACCTCCTTTACCTCTTGCAATGATCCAGATTATGTTCGGAATGAAATGAAAGCAAAGATATTACAATGAAACACTCATCAAAATTGCCAAAAACAAAGAAATACAACAATACTTGATTGATATTAATGAAAGAACTGTAAAGAGACTGTAAAAATACAGAGTGCAAGACTCGCTAGAATGGTGGCATATTTATCTCTGAGGAGAGATGTGACGACTACACTCATTTGCAAGAAGATGATTACAATGAGGCTCTGAAGGCCTTTTTTATGTTAAATAGGAATGACAAAACCCTAGACATCCAAAAACCTAAAAGTAGGAGATGAAACGCCAAAATTCATGTGGGCCCCATTTGGGTAAATTAGTACATTAACTTCCAGGGGTCGTAACTTTTGCATACATTCTTTGTTTTAGGAGCGTGATAGCCCGTTGGAAAGGTATGTTATAGAAATACGCATTATGTCATCAAAATCTGGTTCTGTCTACAACTTGACTGTGGCATGCCAAAATAAAATTGTTTAGGCCCCAAAACGGCCCTGAAAGTACAACAAGATGTTCTGACATGAATACATACAAAATAAGCCAGTTGGATTAGGTGGAAGGCCACTAGTACCCACCTGGAAGATGTGTAGGGATTCATACAGCCCCAGAAGGATAGAACCCTCAATTACAAAAAAGTACAGAAGAACGTGTTGAACTAAAAACTAACAAAAGGAGTCAGTTGGAAGAGGTGGGTGGCCACCAATATCCACCTGGATCAATCCTCCCTCCTTAGGAAGCAATGGTCTCCATTGCGTTGAGTGCCCAAGGAAGAGGGAAAATCATTTTCTGAATCTGAATCTTGGTGAGTTGCGTGCTTTGTTGGAGAAGCTATGCTGCTTAGTATGTTGAAGACTATCACAAGACTGTTGTTGGTAGGGTTGAATATGCTCCACCAATCTATTGTCTCTAGGTTTTACGAGACACTGTGTAGGCACCATTGTAGGTGAAGAAACAATCTATTTTTGTTGGATAGAAGGTGTTGAGGATGCAGTGGTTGTAGCGGTCTTATGTGCATCCTTTGAACATATTTTGAAGAGGATGAATTTTGCAATATGAGATATTACCTTCCGACACTGTTTTGGTGGAGCAGTAGTTGGAACTACCTCTGGTATCCAATAGAGCTCACCTCCAATAGTAATAATGACACTACGGGGCCTAGACTTATAGATAGCATGACGTCTCCACATATATGGTTGGCCCAAAACCACATCACAGACATGAAGAGGGGAAAATCCACACACTACCTCATCCTTGAAGGGATGGATGCCATAGGACAGGCGACATTGTTGGATGACATGCAGATGTCATCCCTGGTGAAGCCACCCGATGTTGTATGGTTGTGGGTGTGGTGTTGTAATAAACCCAAACTATTTGACGACCTTAGCTAATATGAGGTTATTATGGCTGTCGTTATCAACAATGAAATGCAACAGGGTGCCCTTCACCCACATCTGTGAATGGAAGAGGCACTCCCCCTCTTCATAATCTATTGATTCTTCTAGATGAATTGTTGTGGTTGTGACAGTGACAGTGGGTGTTGGCACAGGGGTAGAACCATGGTTCAAGTCTAACAATGCACCAAAAAAACCTAACTAATGGCCCTTACGAAAACACCTACGAAGCAGATGAAGTCTCACCCGAAGTAGCAATAGGGGGGTTGCAGGACACAGGTGTCTACAACCAGAGGAAATGCACGATGATTCCAAAACAACAACGCAAAATAGCCCATAGATTCTTAACAATATTATGCTTAACTTTGCGAAGTAAGTTATATATTATTATCTTTGACAAGAAAAATAACATTGCAATAACAATGTAAAAGGTAGTAAATAACAAAGCATAAACCACATGGAACACAAATATTTTATGTGGTTCACTCTCTCCCTAGGGCTACATCCACAGAACTGTGTTTATTGATAGAATAGATGAAGATATATAGTTCTATCTGTGCACTCAGTTGTCAATCCTTCTCTCTCTTCCTCTTTATTTCCTACCCTTGCGCACCCAACTGCAGAGTCGATATTCGCACCAAACTGAAGACCCAAAATAAAAGAATGCCCTAAAACATAACACTTCTACATCTCAACACCACTACCACTTCTCAACTCAACTCTTCTAGACCTCTATTTATACATTCCATGAATCTTAGAAAACCATGGACCGAAGCCTAGGTGCTAAAAACCATGGGTCCACATAAACCTCATTTTAAGGACTTTGTCGACCTATTCTTTCTTCTTCTCCAAGGTGCTCCAAAGCTCCCATTAGTGTTTTCTTCTGCTTGTTGACTTGTTCACGATCTGTCTTCTTTGTTTCTTTGTCTTCCTTGATATTCTCTTTCAACGGCTTATTTTCCTTTACTTTGTTCCTTCTTTTATGATTCTTTAACCACTTCGACCCTTCCTCGGTTTGTGTGCCTTCCATGCGCTTCATACTTTGTCTTTATTCTTCCTTAATATTTTATTTCTTCCTTAATACATGACCAAAGGCCAACAAGCCCCCAAAACTCACATGTGACTCGTCCCAAGTCACTGTAGGGTTGAGCCTTCTATATTACTTTGACTGCAGACTACACAGAGCAGCCTGTGCTTTCTACTATGTCCCTCCCTATTGTGTGCAGACTATCATTTATGTGTCTGGTACCCAATTTCAACTGCACCTGGTACCTAGACCCTTCTTCCTTTTCGTTTTACTAAGAGTTGCAAGGAAGCTAGTTGTCACAATACAACTTCAATCGGCTCCCATTTACTAAACCATCCTTCCATTCTCCATTAAGAGTCTTCAATTGCATAGCTCCACCTTCTGTAACATAGAAAACCTTGAATGGCCCAAGCCAATGTTTCCTGAACTTTCTTGGATGCTTCATGAACTTGTTTTCATATAAAAGTACCAAATCTCTTTGTTTAAATGCTTTCTTCTTGATATGTATGTCACAGTAAGCCTTTTATCATTATTTTTTTACCTGCTGATGAAATCCTACAATGAACCTATCTTCCTCTAGTTCCATTAATTGTGCGAGCCTGTCTTGAACAACGTCAGTGTCATTCATACCTGAAAATGTTGCAATTCTTAAACTAGGAACCAAATATTACATGGGTACCACTGCTTCCAAGGCATAAACTAACTTGAACAGAGTTCGCATTGTTAACTTTTTGCAAGTAGTTCGATAAGCCCATAACACTGCTGGAATTCTCAAATCCCAATCATCTATGTTAACACTACAAATCTTAATCAGCGTTGTCTCCAAAATCTCATTGAAATCTTTGACTGTATCATTTGTCTATGGGTGAAATGGTGTACTCTTCTAATGGTGAACTTCGAACTCCTGAGTCAAGGATTCAATAGTTTTGTTAATGAAGTGTGTGCCTTGACCACTCATAAGGATATTCGGACATCCAAATATGGTTATGATATCATCGAAGATGAACCGTGCAACTGTAGTTGCACTACAGTATTTAACTTCTCTTGCTTCTGCCCATCTGGTCAAATACTCTGAAGCAGTGATGATATATCGAGCTCTTGTGCGGTTTCTTGGTGGGTTGATAGGTCCCATAAAGTCAATAGCACATTTCTCAAATTCCTGTAAAGTTAACTGAGGTGCTAAAGACATCCCATCCCATCCAGAAGGCTTCCCTACTCTTTGACATACATCGCAAGCTCTGTAGTATTCCTTAGAATCCTTATGTAAAGTGGGCCACCAGAGGCCAGCTCTGAGAACCTTTTGTGTTGTTTGTTTCCCTTCATAATGTCCTCCTGCAATGCCTTCATGTGATTTTGGAATAATCAATGGTCTTTCTGACTCCATAACACATCTTCTTAAGATCTCATTTGGTCCCATCTTATTTAACTATCCAACTATAAGTTGAAAAACTGTAGTGCAGACTACCATATGTTTCTTCTGAATAATTGTATACTCACGAGGTGCCATTCCTATGGATAGGAACTGGAATATCTCGACTAAGTGATCATCAACTTTGTTGATGGCCAACAACTGTGCATTTGGTAGTGTAAGATCCAAACTTGTAGGTTCCTCCCCATATTCTAACATGGATAAGTGGCCAGGTCCCTTATTCATTCTTACTGGCTTAACCATAATCTCAAAGTCATACTCCTGGAATAATAATATCCATCTGCATATTCTTCCCCCCAACACTGGCTTGTTGACTAAGTACTTCAATGCAGAATGATCAGTAAACATATTAAAATGTCCTCCCAACCAGTAGTGTCTAAACTTCTATAGCGCATATACCATAGCTAAGACTTCTCTTTCAGTGGTAGTATAGTTCATTTCAGATGTAGAAATATTCATGCTAGCAAAGTCTATAGGTTGGTCAATAGCTCTTGCACCTAGTTGTGCTGAAACTGTTCCTAATGCAATGGATGAAGCATCGACATGAATATGGAAATCCTTATTCCAATCTAGAAAAACCAAAATAGGTGCAGTGATCATTTTCTGCTTTAATGTGTTGAAGCTCTATTGGCATTCCTCTGTCCATTGAAACTTACTATCATTCTTTAATAACTTCTCCATAGGTGTTGTTATCTGTGTGTAACCCTTAATAAACTTTTTGTAGTATCTAGTGTGTTCCAATGCAGNCTATCCAGGTAAGATAAGATGAAACACCCTCACCCTTAGCCATCTTCATGTCATGAAGTTTATCCTTCAAGGCCATCTTTCGGTTTTCATTCTTAGCCTCATATACATTTTTCAATGCATCCCACATCTCTTTGGTTGTCTTCTTCTCAACTAAATGTGCAATGAGTGGGACCTTCACTCCATCCATAATGATCCTCTGTGATTTGACCTCCTTTACCTCTTGCAATGATCCAGATTATGTTCGGAATGAAATGAAAGCAAAGATATTACAATGAAACACTCATCAAAATTGCCAAAAACAAAGAAATACAACAATACTTGATTGATATTAATGAAAGAACTGTAAAGAGACTGTAAAAATACAGAGTGCAAGACTCGCTAGAATGGTGGCATATTTATCTCTGAGGAGAGATGTGACGACTACACTCATTTGCAAGAAGATGATTACAATGAGGCTCTGAAGGCCTTTTTTATGTTAAATAGGAATGACAAAACCCTAGACATCCAAAAACCTAAAAGTAGGAGATGAAACGCCAAAATTCATGTGGGCCCCATTTGGGTAAATTAGTACATTAACTTCCAGGGGTCGTAACTTTTGCATACATTCTTTGTTTTAGGAGCGTGATAGCCCGTTGGAAAGGTATGTTATAGAAATACGCATTATGTCATCAAAATCTGGTTCTGTCTACAACTTGACTGTGGCATGCCAAAATAAAATTGTTTAGGCCCCAAAACGGCCCTGAAAGTACAACAAGATGTTCTGACATGAATACATACAAAATAAGCCAGTTGGATTAGGTGGAAGGCCACTAGTACCCACCTGGAAGATGTGTAGGGATTCATACAGCCCCAGAAGGATAGAACCCTCAATTACAAAAAAGTACAGAAGAACGTGTTGAACTAAAAACTAACAAAAGGAGTCAGTTGGAAGAGGTGGGTGGCCACCAATATCCACCTGGATCAATCCTCCCTCCTTAGGAAGCAATGGTCTCCATTGCGTTGAGTGCCCAAGGAAGAGGGAAAATCATTTTCTGAATCTGAATCTTGGTGAGTTGCGTGCTTTGTTGGAGAAGCTATGCTGCTTAGTATGTTGAAGACTATCACAAGACTGTTGTTGGTAGGGTTGAATATGCTCCACCAATCTATTGTCTCTAGGTTTTACGAGACACTGTGTAGGCACCATTGTAGGTGAAGAAACAATCTATTTTTGTTGGATAGAAGGTGTTGAGGATGCAGTGGTTGTAGCGGTCTTATGTGCATCCTTTGAACATATTTTGAAGAGGATGAATTTTGCAATATGAGATATTACCTTCCGACACTGTTTTGGTGGAGCAGTAGTTGGAACTACCTCTGGTATCCAATAGAGCTCACCTCCAATAGTAATAATGACACTACGGGGCCTAGACTTATAGATAGCATGACGTCTCCACATATATGGTTGGCCCAAAACCACATCACAGACATGAAGAGGGGAAAATCCACACACTACCTCATCCTTGAAGGGATGGATGCCATAGGACAGGCGACATTGTTGGATGACATGCAGATGTCATCCCTGGTGAAGCCACCCGATGTTGTATGGTTGTGGGTGTGGTGTTGTAATAAACCCAAACTATTTGACGACCTTAGCTAATATGAGGTTATTATGGCTGTCGTTATCAACAATGAAATGCAACAGGGTGCCCTTCACCCACATCTGTGAATGGAAGAGGCACTCCCCCTCTTCATAATCTATTGATTCTTCTAGATGAATTGTTGTGGTTGTGACAGTGACAGTGGGTGTTGGCACAGGGGTAGAACCATGGTTCAAGTCTAACAATGCACCAAAAAAACCTAACTAATGGCCCTTACGAAAACACCTACGAAGCAGATGAAGTCTCACCCGAAGTAGCAATAGGGGGGTTGCAGGACACAGGTGTCTACAACCAGAGGAAATGCACGATGATTCCAAAACAACAACGCAAAATAGCCCATAGATTCTTAACAATATTATGCTTAACTTTGCGAAGTAAGTTATATATTATTATCTTTGACAAGAAAAATAACATTGCAATAACAATGTAAAAGGTAGTAAATAACAAAGCATAAACCACATGGAACACAAATATTTTATGTGGTTCACTCTCTCCCTAGGGCTACATCCACAGAACTGTGTTTATTGATAGAATAGATGAAGATATATAGTTCTATCTGTGCACTCAGTTGTCAATCCTTCTCTCTCTTCCTCTTTATTTCCTACCCTTGCGCACCCAACTGCAGAGTCGATATTCGCACCAAACTGAAGACCCAAAATAAAAGAATGCCCTAAAACATAACACTTCTACATCTCAACACCACTACCACTTCTCAACTCAACTCTTCTAGACCTCTATTTATACATTCCATGAATCTTAGAAAACCATGGACCGAAGCCTAGGTGCTAAAAACCATGGGTCCACATAAACCTCATTTTAAGGACTTTGCCGACCTGTTCTTTCTTCTTCTCCAAGGTGCTCCAAAGCTCCCATTAGTGTTTTCTTCTGCTTGCTGACTTGTTCACGATCTGTCTTCTTTGTTGCTTTGTCTTCCTTGATCTTCTCTTTCAACGGCTTATTTTCCTTTACTTTGTTCCTTCTTTTATGATTCTTTAACCACTTCGACCCTTCCTTGGTTTGTGTGCCTTCCACGTGCTTCATACTTTGTCTTTATTCTTCCTTAATATTTTCTTTCTTCCTTAATACATGACCAAAGGCCAACAAGCCCCCAACACTCACATGTGACTCGTCCCAAGTCACTGTAGGGTTGAGCCTTCTGTATTACTTTGACTGCAGACTACACAGAGCAGTCTGTGCTTTCTACTATGTCCCTCCCTATTGTGTGCAGACTATCATTTATGTGTCTGGTACCCAATTTCAACTGCACCTGGTACCTAGACCCTTCTTCCTTTTCATTTTACTAAGAGTTGCAAGGAAGTTGGTTGTCACAATACAACTTCAATCGGCTCCCATTTACTAAACCATCCTTCCATTCTCCATTAAGAGTCTTCAATTGCATAGCTCCACCTTCTGTAACATAGACAACCTTGAATGGCCCAAGCCAATGTTTCCTGAACTTTCTTGGATGCTTCATGAACTTGTTGTCATATAAAAGTACCAAATCTCTTTGTTTAAATGCTTTCTTCTTGATATGTATGTCATGGTAAGCCTTGTATCGTTATTTTTTTACCTACTGATGAAATCCTACAATGAACCTATCTTCCTCTAGTTCCATTAACTATGCGAGCCTGTCTTGAACAACGTCGGTGTCATTCATACCTGAAAATGTTGCAATTCTTAAACTAGGAACCAAATATTACATGGGTACCACTGCTTCCAAGGCATAAACTAACTTGAACGGAGTTCGCATTGTTAACTTTTTGCAAGTAGTTCAATAAGCCCATAACACTGCTGGAATTCTCAAATCCCAATCATCTATGTTAACACTACAAATCTTAATCAACGTTGTCTCCAAAATCTCATTGAAATCTTTGACTGTATCATTCGTCTATGGGTGAAATGGTGTACTCTTCTGATGGTGAACTTCGAACTCCTGAGTCAAGGATTCAATAGTTTTGTTAATGAAGTGTGTGCCTTGACCACTCATAAGGATATTCATACATCCAAATATGGTTATGATATCATCGAAGATGAACCGCGCAACTGTAGTTGCACTACAGTATTTAACTTCTCTTGCTTCTGCCCATTTGGTCAAATACTCTGAAGCAGTGATGATATATCGAGCTCTTGTGCGGTTTCTTGGTGGGTTGATAGGTCCCACAAAGTCAATAGCACATTTCTCAAATTCCTGTAAAGTTAACTGAGGTGCTAAAGACATCCCATCCCATCCAGAAGGCTTCCCTACTCTTTGACATACATCGCAGGCTCTATAGTATTCCTTAGAATCCTTATGTAAAGTGGGCCACCAGAGGCCAGCTCTGAGAACCTTTTGTGTTGTTTCTTTCCCTTCATAATGTCCTCCTGCAATGCCTTCATGTGATTTTGGAATAATCAATGGTCTTTCTGACTCCATAACACATCTTCTTAAGATCTCATTTGGTCCCATCTTATTTAACTATCCAACTATAAGTTGAAAAACTGTAGTGCAGACTACCATATGTTTCTTCTGAATAATTGTATACTCACGAGGTGCCATTCCTATGGATAGGAACTGGAATATCTCGACTAAGTGATCATCAACTTTGTTGATGGCCAACAACTGTGCATTTGGTAGTGTAAGATCCAAACTTGTAGGTTCCTCCCCATATTCTAACATGGATAAGTGGCCAGGTCCCTTATTCATTCTTACTGGCTTAACCATAATCTCAAAGTCATACTCCTGGAATAATAATATCCATCTGCATATTCTTCCCCCCAACACTGGCTTGTTGACTAAGTACTTCAATGCAGAATGATCAGTAAACATATTAAAATGTCCTCCCAACCAGTAGTGTCTAAACTTCTATAGCGCATATACCATAGCTAAGACTTCTCTTTCAGTGGTAGTATAGTTCATTTCAGATGTAGAAATATTCATGCTAGCAAAGTCTATAGGTTGGTCAATAGCTCTTGCACCTAGTTGTGCTGAAACTGTTCCTAATGCAATGGATGAAGCATCGACATGAATATGGAAATCCTTATTCCAATCTAGAAAAACCAAAATAGGTGCAGTGATCATTTTCTGCTTTAATGTGTTGAAGCTCTATTGGCATTCCTCTGTCCATTGAAACTTACTATCATTCTTTAATAACTTCTCCATAGGTGTTGTTATCTGTGTGTAACCCTTAATAAACTTTTTGTAGTATCTAGTGTGTTCCAATGCAGCGCGCAACTGTCTAACCGAAGTAGGAGGAGGTAGATAAACAATGAGAGAAATCTTGGAAGGATCTAACAACAACCCCTGCTTACACACAATGTGTCATAAAAACACTCCAAAAGGTGAAAATAAAATACACTTCTTCAAGTTCAGGGAAATCTGACATTGTCTGCACTTATCCAACACTAATCTCAAACTTTCAATATGATCTTTCAATAGACTAAAAGTGGTCCAGTCATCAAAGTATGCCTCAAAAAACTTATGTAAAAATTCCTTAAATGCTTCGACCACTACCCTAGAAAATATGGTTGGTGCATTGTTTAAAGCAAAAGGCATCACAATGTACTGAAAAGAACCCCATTCTGCTGCAAATGTAGTCTTATGTCTGTCCTCCTTAGCAATTTTGATCTGGTGATAGCCCAAAAATCCATCTATGAATGAATAAACTTTCTATCCTCCTACATTATCTAGAAATTCATCAGTAAAAGGTGTAGGAAATGGATCATGTAAACATGCATCATTCAATTTTCTTAGATCTACACAGATTCATATTTCTCCCATCTTCTTATCTTGGACCACCATAGGGATGATCCATTCAGATTCTTCGACTAGTTCTATAATTCTTGCTTCCAACATTCTATCTAATTCAGTCTTAACTTTATTCTTGTACTTGGGGTTCAGTCTGTAAGGCCTCTACTTGACAGGCCTTGCATTTGCTTTCAAAGGAATCTTCATTTCTCTCATGGGCCCTTTAATTCCCTTCATGTCTATGAACTTGGATGGAAACAAGTCCTGATACTCATCCAATAGTTCTGTAATCTTACTAAYAGTAGCATCATCTCAATAGTCTCCATCAGTTTCCAACTTAGGTGCTTGCTCTATTCCAATATTAACCTTCCTAATTTTAATAGRTTGCCCAACAAAAGGTAATTYAATCCCTGGCCCTTATATATCTCTTTGTCCTTCAGTTTATGAAATTTTCACATTCTTAGGGTCATCATCCTCATCATCATTAATATTATAAYAACCCTGTAACCGCTGAAGAGGTGCACTCCATTCATTTTCTTCTTGTTCAAGAGGGGGGTTAGGTGCCTCCTCAAAGACCTTCTGTCTTACAATTTGTAAAGTTTGATCTACTATRGAGTACTAACTTTCACACAAGAATGTAGCTATAAATTTTTGGGTCATACCATACCAATATGTAGTGACTAAGTGCAGTTCTGCTTGAAGATACCAGTTGATAGGCGTAGTATCTAAGATGTTAATGAACTTATGTACCCACTGTTATTTAGGAATGTTTCTCTAGGATTCCTCACAACTTCGCACATGGTCCTTAGGATAACTATGACCCCTGTATCAAACTTCACAACCTTCAACTTGGTCTGAAAAGCGCATTGTTAACAAGGTGCGACATTGTACCCACTCCGCGATGTTCTTCTTGTGTGTTCCCCACCATCTAGCTAGTGTTGCTTTCAAGGCTTCATCTAGTGCCATCAACCTCTGTTGTACTGGTACAATTCCTTCAAATTCAAACAGAAATGATTCTAAATTATTCAAGCCATAAAATGTAGGAAGATTACTTACTTATGTGCCAATCCAACGAACTGCCTTGGTCAATCTGGCACACCTCCGTGTAGAGACTTCATACATTTTATTCTCCCAATTTTCCAATGCTTCTTTTGAATTTGACGAGCATGCACTTTCACTTCTCCAACTTAGATTTCCATCTGTTGTAGGATTAATATAATTCAGATGTCTTGATGTCAGTTTATAGATGTTTTCTATATCATAGGCACGGTCTTCTTCTCTTATAGGTTTTGTGTATCTGTGACCTTCATCGGGATTAAGAGGCGCAATGACCCTAAGGCCATCACCTTCAAATTTCATTATTCACTTTTTCAGGTCAATAAAAGTCAAATTGTCGAAATCCCAATCAATACCCAACAATGCATGATAGGGACAACTATCATTAACAATCTCGATCACTTCGAAGTCTGCAAATTTCCTCACTTCATCGATGTCCACATGGACATGCTCTAGTCTTCCAAAGGGGCTCACTGCCTGTTGATTAGCCATCCTGAGACTTATAGGAGAGTAAATCAATTTATGTTTTCCCATCAATGCCCAATTTTGTTTCATCATAACATTTACTTATGATCCCAGGTCAAGGACCACATAGTCCATGGCGTAGTCTCCAATTTGAGCACTAAGGTGAATTTCCTTGCTTGTCCTCCTTTTTCTAGATACTTGATTCACAACTCTAGTCAACAGAGGATCTACTCTTCCAATTTCATACTGTCTTATCAGGCGTTGTAATTCTTGCACAACTCTTTGATCTTTAATCACATCAATACAAGTATACAAGAAGTCCACAAGATTGCTTATCTCTTTTCCTTGTCTAGGTGGGTTAGAATGATAAAATGTTGGAGGCATTTCACATTTTCTTACTTTTGATTGTGCCCTAGATGAAAAAGCCTGTTCACCTACAAATTCTATTATTGCTTCTTCAAAAGTATGTTTTTCTTTCCTTGGATAAAACAATGGAGCCTTCTCTGAAGATCTTTTGATCTCTGATCCATCTGTAGTATTTCCTAGAGTCACCCTATCTTCTCCTGTGACAACACCTCCTCTAGTAATAAGAATGACCATGGGTTCCTCACCACAACGTTCAACTGATATTTTATGGACTTGTTGGTTTCCACCTTGTCTTTCCTGAACTTTAGCTAACAATATTGGACAGTCTTCAATGACATGGTCAAATGAATTACAATAGTTGCAAGTAGTACAAGGGTTCTGACAATCCCTTTCCAAATGACCTGGTTGGGCGCAGTTATAGAAAATAAGATGACCTCAACCTCGAACCATGCCTCCTCCTCCTCCTCTTCCTCTGAACCCATTGTGAGGGGTGAAGCTTCCTCTTCCTGGGGAATTGAACTGCGCAACATTCATTCTGGTTGTAATTCTCCTTGAATTATATATGCATCCCTTGACCTTTCATGCATGAGGTCATAAGCCCTACAATCCTTCTCAACATGCCCCATAGATTTATAGAATGTACAATAAATATTGGTGGGTGTATGGACATATTTCTGCATATAATAACAGTCACCAGGGCGATGTCTAGTTCTACATACCTCGCACCATATTAAAGTAGCCTTCTTCAAAGGGTTAGTAGATACAAACACCAAGTATTCACTAAATAAAGGGCAGTGTTCTTTGTCATGGCCCTCTGCTTTACATATAATACACCATATGTCTTCTCTTTTCTCTTTTCCTCTGTCTTTCTTCATGTCTTCAACCTGTAGATAAACTAGTTAATTGATTCAAAATCTAACTCATACCTAGACTGGATTCTCCTACGGGGGCTGATTTTAGTTTCATGGAAATATCTAATGCTTCAGCCTGCGAAGCGACCTTCTGTTGCATTAGAGGAACTCTAATGTGTAGGAGGGAAACGATGAACCATTCCTTATGTTGTTCATCTAGAATTTGAAAACTTAAACGGCCTTTCAAGGTCTTAAACCTCTGATCAAATTACCAAACAGGTTTAGTCACCTTCTTCTTGATTTCCTTCAACTTAGTAATTCACTGCAACTCTGACTTAGGCTTCTTGAAATCTGCACTCAATGCAATATTGATGTCATTCAACGCTCTAGGTTGCACAGATGTTGTAACAAACTTCATATACTAGCTCAGTGCACGGTCTCTCAAGGTAGTACTAAACTGATCTCTCTTAACAGCTTCAATGGTGACTTTCTTAATGCTCCATAAAGCTTCGCATAAGAACCAATGTTGGTTAGGATCCTTAGATCCATCTCCTCTGAAAATAAGTAACCTCATTTCATCTACCATTGATTTTTCTTGGTTTCTTGACTGAGTCTATACTAAACTATTTGTGACAGTACTCTGAGTGATCTGATTACTTTGGTTACTCTAGTTACTCTGGTTACTTGGTGCTGCTAAAACAACAGAAGGAGTAGAAATATTTACTTCGACAGTAGGCGTAATACCTTAAGTTCACGGTTCTTCTCAGTGAGGTTATTTAGTATCTACTTCCTCTTCCCTTGCGAACTCTGAATACTCTTCATCTGATCGCTTTGCTTCTTCTCCACTGTAGAATCCTTCGTCTTGTGCTAATGGCCCGTAACTCCTCTTAAACAAGTTCACAAGAGGAATATTTCTAAATGATCTCCCACTGCGCATGTGTCCAGCCTCTATTTCACTGTTGTTGTCTGAATTCTTGAACATTAGCTTCAAAATTTAACTGATTACTGTATCTTCAAGATATTCTTCTCATGCAATAACATCTTAATCTTCAACTTTAAAAAGTGTAGAAACTTTCCTCTAGGTCCCTTAAAGAAATACCTCTCTACTTGACTATATGATTCCACTCTATCAATAGAAAATTCAGTAATGTACCCTCCAATAGTGTTGTCAAACCATATATCTACTACCCTTGACACAACGTTATCAACTTTCTTGACTTTCTTAATCAACGTCGATGTCCAAACCATAGGTGGTCTAGATCTGATTTCAAACTGAGTGTCTGCTAGTCTTGCTAACCACTTGTATAACTCATGATGAACTCCTGCAAAGAAAATCTCATGCAAATCAGTAAAGATGTACCTTCCCAACCAGTCTTCTATACTAATGCTAGGGTTCTTGTTTTGAGCTTCGGTGAAGTCCCTTTCTTGTTCTTCTATCCAATTCTTAATTTATGTCTTCGATGGAAACCACATTGACATTCCCTCAAGAATATCCTGGTCCCGACAATGGAACCATTTGGTGGCACAGGGGCAGACCTAGGGTTCAAATCTAACAACGCACCAAAAATCCCTAACTACTGGCCCTTATGGCAACACCTGTGAAGTAGATGAAGTATCACACGAAGTAGCAATAGGGGGGTTGTAGGACACATGTGTCTACAACTAGAGGAAATGCAAGATGATTCCAAAACAAAAATGCAAAATATCCCAGAGATTCTTAACAATATTATTCTTAACTTCGCGAAGTAAGTTATATCTT
>JZKD02S0294900.1:949112-961235 GCA_000966675.3 Picea glauca | reverse complement strand
TATATATATATATATATATATATATATATATATATATACGTTGAATGTCACAAAGATGTCATCCCTAATGAAATGCACTAATTAGTAACGACGTTGGATTTCACAAAAAAATCATCCATATTTAATAAAAAAACAAGAAGAAATCACTGAAATGACATGCAATGATTAAGAGTTATATAACATTGCAAATCAGAAGTTTTATTTTTTGGTAAAGGAAGCTGCAAATTAGATATTATCTTGTGAGAAATTGAATATTTGTAAAACATGCAAAAGCTTAAAGACAACTGACAACATGTCTACAACAAAAAACAAGTCTCCGCATTCCAGAATTAAGGAATGTAATCACAAAGATGAATCTAATACAATGTCAAATGACAATCCTCAAAATTTTCATTGTGTCCTCCTTTTTTTTCAAATCTTTGATCACTTTAGAACATAGAGAAATGAGAAGAAAGTTTGTATCAATCTTTAACATCAGTAATACCCCTGCTATTATCTGGAAAATGTAATGGAATTAATTTAAACAAGGATAAATCCAATTTCACAATAAACAATATGGACAAGGGATTGTAAGATCCAAAGGATATAGCTGTTGCTTCTGGCAAACTAGGGGAATCATAAATCTTGCAAATGTGTTGCTCTCCTTTGCATTTTCTGAATATGAGCCTCACAGTTGAAGCATGTGCAAGAACATGGCCACCCACTAGTTTTTTGGGATCCATTACGAATACACCTCCTCCTAGATCAACAATCATTGATAAGAAGCAAATAAAATTAATCCAAGCCTCGGTTTGACAGTTTCATTAACCATTTGGCAAGTATTTCTTGCAAAGGAATATGATACCTTGGTTGGACATGAACACAACCACATTAAATTCTTCAACATTCTTTATAAGGTGCGAAATAATTTACCCAAGTTTTTGTTGTTCCCGACAAGGTATTAAAACTAGCATAGGGAAATCTAGTTTGATTGAAATTGATATAAAATATGTTGTTACCTGGTGCTCAACAAGCTCCCCTCGCCCTGTAAAGTCTACTCTAAATAGAGCAATGATTGAGTCTACAATTTGCATCAGTGAAGCACCAAAAATAATATCAGAAAATTTCATATCTGCATAAGAGAAAGCAAAGCAATTAGAACATGTCAAACTGGCCACGTGGTGACCTATGGAAGGGCATGATAGGCTGAAATATTTATATGGAGGAGGGAACTAAAACCTCAGGGGATATGTGACTTCTATTTCTAGTCAATGAATCCAATGAGCATGCTAAATTGTCATGGGAAGCCTTTTCTTCATTTCTACAAAAGTAAAAAATACAAACTTCAAATCAATTTAACCTAGAATGACAGAATTTGTACATTCAAAATGCATGCAAAGACTATTAGAAAACTAGAATTCTACTTAATTCCAGGTCCAAGATAATTCATCATCTGGCTTTTCATCTCATCTCCCCAATTTCACTACAAACCTTTTAAACCCAGATTTAGAAAGATTGAGAAAGAAACACTGCCTCTGATGGATTGAGATAGACAGATATAAATACCAATATAAATACCAGTGACAAAATAAGACTTAAAAAGAATTAATTTTGTTATATAATTTTTATTTTGAAACTTAGCCGACAACTAGGTTTTTCCCCACACTTCTAGTATTTAAATACCATCTCTTCCCTTCATTTTAACCAAGGCTCATTGTCCTGAAGATGGATCCTGTTTTGGATCCAAAACATCAATGGTCTATTGAAAAAATTGTGGCTATTCCAATCAACACTGAAAATCCCAACCACATAAATCTCATTAATCAGACAAAATAAGAACTGAAGCCCCTCCTCTCATCTTCTAGGGTAATTTACTCTTTACCTGTTGCAAACAAGACTTCAATCCAAATCATTGAGCAAGAACTGCTAAATATAGAGAATAAATGCAAACGAACCTGGATCAATGAGATCATAAAAGAATTATTAAGCCTCTATGCATAGCCATTATTTAATAGGTCACTTCTAATTCTGTAAGTATTTATTAGTAAAAAATATTTGAATATGTAATAATTAAAAGAAAGAAAACCAACAACATATTTCTTAGGATGGGGTCCCACTTTTAGCTAATGCATGAAGGTGAGAGATCTGTATGATACCTATCCAGATGGATAACTCGCATGGAACAATTGTCAACCATGCAAGTGCCAAGCCACATGGATAATCACATGGCAAGCATGCTAAGTCAGATGGATAACCATGCAATTGCTTCAGCGATAGTTGGCAGATTTGTTTAATGTCTGAAACCATGACTAACAAGCCATACCTTCTGATTGCCTATGGTGAATATTCTATAGAAGCAGGTGTAGCAATTGTCTTAGATTTTTCCTTTATGGTATGCCTTTAAATAACTGGTCCCATTGCATTTAGTTTTTCTTTCAATACAAATATTTTAACTTCTCATTTTTGCACAGTCGTAGAGGTATGGCCTTGGGAAAATGAATACTCACCATTTCTCAATCCTGTGCCAGCGGAAGTAGAGCAAGAAGTGTTGGAAACATTAATTTCTACCAACAACCACCATATACTTCGAGACTCTTTTCCACCGAAATCCACCGACGCTTCCAAATATTTCCATTCGAGAACTCATTCGATGCTCAAGATTCTTCCATGGTTGCTATAAATACAAGGAAAATGTAATCGTGTTGATCAATTGAGCAATACTTTTTTTGTTTGTTCTTTCTGTGTTATTCTCGGGTGTTATCTTTCTGTGTTTTTTGTGCTTTTGACCCCTTCATTTGGTATCAGAGCACATGACTGGGTCTCACTCCCTCATGGGAGAGCCCAGGATCCTGAAAGGAGCAACCCCCATTTCTGTTCTCAATGAGAGTTGGACGTTGAGCATTGAGTTGCCTTGAGTGTCGTAAGGTTGAGAGTAAGTTGTGCATTGTTGTTGGAGTAGAAGTGATGCAGGAGCATCTCTCCACATCAGCCAACCAGCCAGCCAGCCACGTCAGCAAGTTCAAATCGCGTATTTAAGAGAGGCGCAACCTCATTTGAAATTTGAAATTCAATGTAATTTAATGTCTAGGCTGGTGAGCCATGGAATCCATGCCTTTGCGCAGGCTGTAGATAAGATAGGCATTTAATGTGTTGTATGGATGAGATCTAGATCCGATTCTGGACTAGACAACCCATTGAATGTAATTTATTAGAGTAGGTGAACCTGGAGGGAAGCACTCGATGAGCCCCTCAGGTAAACGATATTTTTAGATCTCATTTTGAGTTAGTTGAGCTAGATAGGTGGTAGAGAAGAGAAGAGCCAGCGAGAGCTCGAGAACACCTTTGTAAAATACAGGCATTTTCCATTTGTTAATACAAACAGAGCAGTTTTTCCTGCATTTCTGTGTTGAATGGATGTCTGTGAGTGTTCCCTTTATTCTGTAAATGTATGTTGTGGTTGTATGTTTGCAGAGAGTTGTGTTTGATTTCAGGGTTGAAGGTCTTTGAGGCTTCACACCAGGAGGGTGTGACAGAACACTGAGGATTCTGAGAGCCGTGCACAGGGGATGCATTTCTGAACTCTGCGGAGTCAGACAAAGATGTGTCGAGGCACAGGAACTGGAATTATCAACCGAGGAGGAAGACCTATGAGGTTACTGAACACCTCAGGAGGCAAGGCTGTGTGGGAGGAAACACAGTTGCAGACAGAAGCTCTGAGGAGTTCTGTAGAGGCTCTGCCAGGTGGGCATTGAGCATATGCGCTACGGTGCATTTGTGGAGTTACTCTGCTGAGAGTTGAAAGAGGAACAGAATCACTGAGGATTCTAGGAGCTCTGCCTGGTGGGCATCGAGCGAAGTGCATAAGTGCACAGGAGAACAAAACTCTTGAATGTTCTGTGGAAGGAAGACACTCTGCCAAAAGGGCATAGAGATATTGTGCAGACGACACAGGAGAAGAGAAATCTCTTGAGTTCTGCCATTTGAAGGAGAAGTCCATTGAAGGAATTTTACTGGGTAGCTGAACACCCAGAAGGCTCAGCAAGAAGTTGATTGAGCAGCAGGACAGCCAGGAAGGCGTCAATTTCTCCATCTGAGGGAGAAGAAGGAAAAAATCCCCCAAGGGGTCTGAGTGTTTGCATAAGCTCAGGATGGACAGCACTAGCGAGTGCATTTGAAGACTCTACAAGGAGTGCAAGAGTTGGGAGAATCCTTTGAGGATTCAAAGACAAAATCTCATGAGGGTCAGCGTTATATACGCGCAGCGAGGCTCAAGGTCGAAGAGCTCGCAGAAGAGAAAAGAAGCAAAGGTCGAGGCCTTTTGAAAGGTTGAAATTCTCCCAAGATAGGAAGAGAAGATCTGGACCGTCGAAGGTTCACGTCCAGGAGGAGCTCAGGAGGAATAGAACTTTGAACTTACTGAAGGGTAAGTGTAGGGAAGCTGCTGTCAGAAGTTGGAGAGAAGCGTCGCAGGTTGACAAAGCGGTGAAGGAGTCTCATGGAGAGACACTTTTTTTTTCATTTCGTGGATTACACAAGGAAGAACGGACGGTCGAAATCCTCTGAGGAGATTTCGCGAAGTTCCGGGGATCGTTAGATCTTGCAGAGGTGCAAGGAGGGTATGACGAGAAGGTTCGAAGAGTTTGAAGCTTAGGAGGGGCAGAGCCGTCGATTCTGAGTCATAGGAGCCGTCGGATCTACACGTGGTATCGTGTATCAGGGACTCGCAAATTGAAGCCCCAAAAGTTGTGCAACAAGAACAACAATATCGTGAGACACGATATCCCTACAAGATCAGAACCATTCATTGTGGAGGACGCGTGTATGGAGATTTTCCCATCTCGGAGACTCAGACATTGGAGGACAGAAAGGGAAGTCCTTCAGTTTCGCGAGTGGCGAAGCAGCGAGAAGGATTGGGAACCATCCATCTGAGAAGGATAGGTGGCAGAGATCGAGAGATCTCGCGAACTCAGGAGTTCGCAGGGTGAACGCCCAAGTTTTTGGTACCCCAAGTCACGAAGCAGCGAAGTGGCGAGAGAACTAGGAACCATCATCAGAGGAGGATAGGTGGTAGAGATCGAGAGGTCTCGTGAACTCGGGAGTTTGCAGGGTGAGAGCCCAAGTATTGGGTACTCAAAGACACGAAGACGCGAGGAGCGAGAAGAGGAATAGCCGTTGGATTCGGACTGTAGGAGAACCGTCGGATCTACACGTGGGATCGTGTATCGGGGTCTCGCGAGAAAAGACTCGAGGATTTGGCCACGGAGATCACGATATTGCGATAAGCGATATTCCGACCGTTGGAGGACAGTGTGGGCCATAGCGAAGTCGGCGAGTGGAGTACAAGTGGCACGAAGTCATTGGGATATCGCCTCGAGAAGTCCCCAAATATCGGCGTTAGGATTCGCGATCTCGCGAAGTCGAAAGTCCCACGAGATAGGGGACCGTTGAAAAGTCAACTCACGTGCGCATCAGCATTTCGGTGCATCGGATATCGAGAGTTGGAAAACCAAGTGTTTGATATAGCGAGTTGCGAAGTCGCGATAGGATAAATCACGATAGGAGAAGGGTGAGGTCAGCAGTGACTCATATCGACGCTCGGGGACTCGTAATATTCACACCCGACCACTAACCTTTGGACTCGCGAGGTCGTGAGTTCCGATTTCCCGATAAGTAGAAGGAGGGAAGTCACATGAAAGAATCTATGGGTAGATATTTCCCGACAGGGAAATAGAAGAGCCTGGAAGTTCTTCGGGCCGAGAAGCAGAAGAAGATCCTGTGAGAGTGTACGTGCCTGGGTGGCGTGCCCTGCGTCAAGTGGTATCAGAGCGAGAACTCTGTTTGTATACTTCAAGTAGAGAGGAGAAGGCAGGAGAAAGAAGACAGAGTTGCTGAGGACTTTGTGATGATTGTTTGCAGGTAGGCAGCAATCGAGAAGACGGTCAGGGAGGTTGTAAGAGGATGAAGCTGGAACACTCAGGGATGCAGAGTGACAACAACAGGTTTGTCAGAGAGGCAGACAGGGACATCAAGATGGCTACTGAAGGCCATAGAAAGAAGAGCAAGGCAGAAAAGCTTGTCGAATGGGATAAAGAAAGGATTAGAGAACTCTATGAATTAAAGGCAGACATAGAGGAGTTCGAATTGCGGATGCGGCAGGATAGGAGGATGAGACGGATGCACGAATTACCCATGGAGAAGGCAAAGGCGAAATGGCTAGTCAAGCAGCTGATGGTCATGAGACAGCGCAGGTTGTTGAAAAGATGGTTGAGGTATGCTGAAAACCTCAGGGCCACAGAGGAAAAGATGACTTGTCACTGTTGGCCAGAGACTGGGAGAGGTCTCGATGATGAAGAATTTGAATTGGGGTCATCTGAGCATCTTAAGCACTGCCAGGAGGGCGTAGAAGAAGGAGTTCCAGTTTGCCAGGTGGGCAATGAGTGGAGATCAACTAAGGATCTCATGGACTGTCAGGAGGACAGCCGGGGAATTTCACATTGCCAACTGGGCAATGAAAGGAGATCACTGTGGGATCTCGAGGACTGCCAGGAGGGCAGCGGAAGAATCTCAGATTGCCAGGTGGGCAGAGATGAAAATTTGGGACCATCTGAAGGTCTCATAAAGAGTTCAATTTAGCAAGGAGTGTTGATGAAGATGGGATCAGTTGATCTCATGGTCTGCCAGGGAGGCAGCGGAAGCATCCCATGTTGCCAGGTGGGTAAGGATGAGCAGATGAGACCATCTGTGGGTCTCATAAACTCAGAAATGATTTGGAATCAGCCAGGGGAGCTGACGGAGCAAGTGGGCTCAAAGATAGATTTGGATCAACATGAGCAGCTGACAGAGGAGGAAGATCAGAATGATATTCTGATGATTGGGGGAATTGGAGTTTTCCTACCATGTGCCTAGGAGGAGGCAGAAATCGATGTTGCAGATGGTGCAACAGAAGAATAGTCACAGTTGACGATGACTGTCAAGGAAGAAGGGGAATTGGAGCAGACTTTGGAAGCTGCCCAAGTAGAAGAGGATGATGAGCGTTCTGAGGAACGACTCAATGACTCCAGCCAGTGAGCTGAGAGCGTTGTAGCATTGGAGATGACAACAGAAGAAGAAGAAGAAGCAGAAGCGGAAGAAGAAGATGAGCATTTTGAGGGATGGCTCATTAGTTTCAGCCAAGGGGCTGAAGAGAAAGAAGCTATAGCACTGAAGCTAGCAGCAAAAGAAGTCGAAGAGCAGGCAGGTAAAGTTATCACTTCATGGGAGATGGAGCTAGAGATGCTGGAAGATTGGCTGAACAATCCACAGCCAGCAAGAGACCTGATAGAAGTTGAGCTGTCAGGGAAGGTGACTGAACGGAGGGTCAGTCAGGAAGAGATTGCAGAGCTGAAGTCTGCAGCAGGGTGGCAACTTGAGGCCACAGATGAAGATGAAGAAAGAAGCATGGGAGATCATGATGACCTGCCCAATGACCAAAAATTTTTGCAGCTGAGGAGACTGCAACAATAGGGCCAGCCATGGGAGCAGCTGAACCAAGTGATAGAAGATATCAGAAGGCTGATGGTAGAGTCAGCAGAAACTGCCAGCAAGGAGAGGCTGAGCAGACAAGAAGCAGCAGCAGCGGCGCAACAGAAGAAACAACAGCAGCAGGATGGAGCGGATGGACAACTCCACAGATTCGTTTGGGATCCAGGAGGATTCCAACAGCTACAGGGGAATCTCATGAGCAGGAGCTCATGATTTTTGCAGCTGTGGAGTATGATGCAGGAGCATCTCTCCACATCAGCCAGCCAGCCAGCCAGCCACATCAGCAAGTTCAAATCGTGTATTTAAGAGAGGCGCAGCCTCATTTGAAATTTGAAATTCAATGTAATTTAATGTCTAGGCTGGTGAGCCATGCCTTTGCGCAGGCTGTAGATAAGATAGGCATTTAATGTGTTGTATGGCTGAGATCTAGATCCGATTTTGGACTAGACAACCCATTGAATGTAATTTATTAGAGTAGGTGAACCTGGAGGGAAGCGCTCGATGAGCCCCTCAGGTAAAAGAGATTTTTAGATCTCATTTTGAGTTAGTTGAGCTAGATAGGTGGTAGAGAAGAGAAGAGCCAGGGAGAGCTCGAGAACACCTTTGTAAAATACAGGCATTTTCCATTTGTTAATACAAACAGAGCAGTTTTTCCTGCATTTTTATGTTGAATGGATGTCGGTGAGTGTTCCCTTTATTCTGTAAATGTATGCTATGGTTGTATGTTTGCAGAGAGTTGTGTTTGATTTCAGGGTTGAAGGTATTTGAGGCTTCACACCAGGAGGGTGTGACAGAACGTTGAGGATTCTGAGAGCCGTGAATAGGGGATGCATTTCTGAACTCTGCGGAGTCAGACAAAGATGTGCTGAGGCACAGGAATTGGAATTATCAACCGAGGAGGAAGACCTGTGAGGTTACTGAACACCTCAGGAGGCAAGGCTGTGTGGGAGGAGACACAGTTGCAGACAGAAGCTTTGAGGAGTTCTGTAGAGGCTCTGCCAGGTGGGCATTGAGCATATGCGCTGCGGTGCATTTGTGGAGGAACTCTACTGAGAGTTGAAAGAGGAATAGAATCACTGAGGATTCTGGGAGCTCTGCCAGGTGGGCATCGAGCGAAGTGCATAAGTGCATAGGATAACAGAACTGTTGAACGTTCTGTGGAAGGAAGACACTCTGCCAGGAGGGCATAGAGATATTGTGTAGATGGCACAAGAGAAGAGAACTCTCTTGAGTTCTACCATTTGAAGGAGAAGTCCACTGAAGGACCTTTACTGGGTAGCTAAACACCCAGAAGGCTCAGCAAGAAGTTGCTTGAGCAGCAGGACAATCAGGAAGGCGTCAATTTATCCATCTGAGGGAGAAGAAGGACAAAATCCCCCAAGGGGTCTGAGTGTTTGCGTAAGCTCAGGATGGACAGCACCAGCGAGTGCATTTGAAGACTTTGCAAGGAGTGCAAGAGTTGGGAGAATCCTTTAAGGATTCGAAGACAAAAGCTCAAGAGGGTCAGCATTATATATGCGCAGCGAGGCTCAAGGTCGAAGAGCTCACAGAAGAGAAAAGAAGCAAAGGTCGAGGCCTTTTGAAAAGTTGAAATTCTCCCAAGACAGGAAGAGAAGATCTGGACCATCGAAGGTTCACGTCCAGGAGGAGCTCAGGAGGAATAGACCTTCGAACTTACTGAAGGGTAAGTGTAGGGAAGCTGCTGTCAGAAGTCGGAGAGAAGCATCGTAGGTTGACAAAGCGGCGAAGGAGTCTCATGGAGAGACACTTTTTTTTCATTTTGTGGATTACACAAGGAAGAATGGACGGTTGAAATCCTCTAAGGAGATTTCACGAAGTTCCAGGGATCGTTAGATCTTGCAGAGGTGCAAGGAGGGTATGGCGAGAAGGTCTGAAGAGTTTGAAGCTCAGGAGGGGCAGAGCCGTTGATTTCGAGTCACAGGAGCCGTTGCATCTACACATGGTATCATGTATCGGGGACTCGCGAATTGAAGCCCCAAAAGTTGTGCAACAAGAACAGTGATATCACGAGACGCGATATCCCTACAAGATCAAAACCGTTCATTGTGGAGGATGCGTGTAAGAAGATTTTCCCATCTTGGAGACTCAGACATTGGAGGACAGAAAGGGAAGTCCTTCAGTTTCGCGAGTGGCGAAGCGGCGAGAAGGATTGGGAACTGTCCATCTGAGAAGGACAGGTGGTAGAGATCGAGAGATCTCACGAACTCGAGAGTTCGTAGGGTGAACGCCCAAGTTTTTGGTACCCCAAGTCGCGAAGTAGTGAAGTGGCGAGAGAACTAAGAACCGTCATCAGAGGAGGACAGGTGGCAGAGATCGAGAGGTCTCACGAACTCAGGAGTTCGCAGGGTGAGAGCCCAAGTATTGGGTAGTCAAAGTCACGAAGACACGAGGAGCAAGAAGAGGAATAGCTGTTGGATCCAGACCGTAGGAGAACTGTCGGATCTGCACGTGGGATCGTGTATCAGGGTCTCGCGAGAAAAGACTCGAGGATTTGGCCACGGAGATTACGATATTGCGATAAGTGATATTCCGACCGTTGGAGGACAGTGTGGGCCATAACGAAGTCGACGAGTGGAGTACAGGTGGCACAAAGTCATCAGGATCTCGCCTCGAGAAGTCCCCAAATATCGGCGTTAGGATTCATGATCTCGTGAAGTCGAAAGTCCCACGAGATAGGGGACCATTGAAAAGTCAACTCGCATGCGCATCGACATTTCGGTGCATTGGATATTGAGAGTTGGAAAACTAAGTGTTTGATATAGCGAGTTGTGAAGTCACGATAGGATAAATCACGATAGGAGAAGGGTGAGGTCAGCAGTGACTCATATCGGTGCTCAAGGACTCATAAGATTCACACCCGACCACTGACCTTTGGACTCGCGAGGTCGCGAGTTCCAATTTCCTGATAAGTAGAAGGAGGGAAGTCGCGCAAAAGAATCCGTGGGTAGATATTTCCCGATAGGGAAATAGAAGAGCCTGGAAGTTCTTCGGGCCGAGAAGCAGAAGAAGATCCTGTGAGATCGGACGTGCCTGGGTGGCGTGCCCTGCGTCAAGAAGCGGTGGCACCAACGAGGTGAGCGAGTTTTTGTAAGAGTTGGAGAGGAATTCGTAGCTTCCAGGTCAGCCCTGAGGGTAGATATCTCTCTCTCAATTCCATGGAGAATGTGGATGAGAGAAAGAAAGGCAGTGTCTTGGAAATCATAATGAAGGTACTTAGTGTTGGTGGTTCAATCTTCTCGTTTTTTTGCGAGTTTGTCGCAGATCTCAGCATGATGGAATTGAAATAGCCTTTGTTATGTGCTTTGTGATTCTTCACTTGTTTGTGTTATGTTCGAGGAATTCTTGAACTATGGAATAGTTGAAAAAAATGGATTTGGCTGGCAATGGGATGAATTGAAGCATCCCTGTTTTTCTCGGAGGCTTTCCAAAACTCAAAGAGATATAATTATTGGTTTCCCCTCAGAAGGATTATCCCACCAGAAGTGGGTGGGGTTGATGCCATCAGTCGTATAGTTCCTCAGGAGGGCTTGCTTGATGGTTCAATTCATGAGTAGTTCAAGAACAGTGTGAACTTGAAGAAGAGATTTTTTTAAAGGGAATATTTTTTTTAAGGTAGCAGGATATCTACACAAAGGTAGAGGGTTTGAATGCAGCCATGTATCGCAGAGCATAGGAGGATATTTGAGATTCTCCCAACCAGGATGAGGAGGGCCAAGAGGTCTCTCGTAATTCTGTGAGCATGTGGAGCCCATGGCAGTGTGTTTCCCAGCATGGAGGAGTTGCGCGTCCATGAATGTGTGAAGTTAAAGAGCTTTGGAAGGTTATGATGAACCTTTGGAATCCAAGTGTTTGTTCATCCTTTGAATCAAAGAAGGATTGCATTGACTGGCCTAGAATTCAATGTCATTTTTTGTGTAAGGATTCCCAATATGTGGCGTTTGCAAAGCATGGAAGGTAGCATTGGGAGATGTCGACAGCCTGCACACTGGAACGAGAATATTCAACTTCATGTGTCAAAGTGTTGAACACACCGTACTACTGAGAGGGGGGGGGTGAATCAGTAGTATACACAATTAATCCTTTTTAACTTTATCAACCTTATATCACCAATATGCAAATATCCATTCATTGACAATCATGTATTATATATTCAGTTAGATTCAGATATTAGGATGTACTGACAGAGAAGTTGTGTGGAATAAAAGATGCTGATTATGAGCTTTAAGTATTTCTACTCTTTTTAACTTTTCTTGTTAGTTACTGGAGGGTAGTCAACATGTTGCAGATAAATTATCCACAGATATTCAACATCAATAATGCACATAATAAACACAGGGACACATATTTCATGAGGAAACCCATAAAGGGAAAAAACCTCTTCTTCTTAGGATGTCAAGCAAGCTCCAACTACTTTACATCTCATCATCTTTAAGCACAAACTCAAAGGAGGCTACAACCTCTGAATGCAAGCACCAACTCTCACAGAGTCCCAACACCCATTGGGTGGAAGCACCAACTTCCAATCTGTCTCAGCACCAACTGAGTGAAGGCACCAACCTTCAAATTCTGCAAGCACCCACTTGCTGAGAGCACCAACTCTCA
>JZKD02S0294900.1:842720-875951 GCA_000966675.3 Picea glauca | reverse complement strand
ATCATTTCACATGAACCGACTACCGTCATTCTTTTTACCCATCATTTCGTTTCCTTTCACCACCATTTGCATGTCTTCATTCGCAAAACTTACTATGTTCAGAAGTGGTCACCTGACTCTTTGACTGTGCAATCTACAACCCTGCTAGAATTGTATCTAGAAGTCTATCAAATCTTTCAGCAGGCTGGCTGGCTGAGTTATTTTCAGAGGCTCCAAGGATTCGATCAACAACAGGTTCTTCAATTTGCTCGAAATATTCAAGAAGACCATTCCATTGTTTAAGGGGTTCGGATTCCAGTCACAGAGGATGATATAGCACAGGTTTCAAGTCTTCCTGTCACTGACATTCGTTGGTTCAGCCGCAAACACATTATCCTTAATGCCCAACAGGATTTTCTCTTGCCAGGAGAACAAGTTGAGCCTAAAGGCCGGGGTGTTCGACTTAGCTCGTTTCCACCTCCTTGGCCGAAAGTTACAGAATTTGTCAAGAACTATCTTACCTGTGAAGGATGATACCAGGTAGTTTACCAGTATGATTTTTTCTTGTTATCTCATTTACGACATGCTAGATTGGTGAATATTCCCTACTATCTACTCGAATGTCTTAGAAATATGTCGCATTACTATAAAAAGGCTAAAAATCCCGCCCTTTCCATCACCCATCACCGTCTCGTTCAACTACTCATCCAAAAGGGTTTTTCCCAACAAAACCCTCCCCTAAACAACCCACCCGTAGACCCTCAGGAAGCTATTGAGCATCCTGAAATCCCTCATGAACAGCAACCAAAAAAATTTCCTGACCCTTCAGAAATACCTATTAATCAGCTTACAGACCCAATTGATCCAATTAACCCTCCTACCATACCAAGCCCACCCTACAACTTACCAGAATCATCTAATCCTACTGTTTATATCCTTAGCGATGATTCTGAAGTAGATAAACCTGATAACCCTCCCTGCCCCATCACTGAGGAAAAACCCACACATAAAAGAAAGAAGAAAATTCCTACTTTTCCTTCCTTTTTACAAAAAAAATGAACGAGGACTTCAACAAGAGCAGCTACTACTACCACTTCCCTAAACCTCCAACCCATCTTGCTAAAATCCCATACACCTCCACCCTCCCAAACTCCAGAATTTTTACCTATTTCACCCATGGGCACTGAAACACAAGAACCAGAGGCCCAAGGTGCTGCGACATCATCCTCTTTAAATCAAGTAGCTAAAACACAAGAACCATCTACTCATCCAGTAGCTGAAACACAAGAACCAACTACTCATCCAGTAGCTGAAACACAAGAACCAGCTATAGTTGTTACACAAGAACCAGCTACAGTTGAAAAACAAGAACCAGCTATAGCTGTTACACAAGAACCAGCTACAGTTGAAACACAAGAACCAGTTGCTGATTTTGTTCCCAAAGTACAAGAATCATATGCCCAGGGTGTCGCAACACTACTTTCTCTACATTAAGAAGCTGAAACATAAGAATCAGCTACTGATCTTATAGCTGCTCCATAAGAACCAGCTATTGCGGCTGCGACTGTTATATAAGAACAGGTCACCCCTCTTGATACATCTACGAAATATCAACAACTAGAACCAACAATGGCCTCTGTCTTACAAGAAAATGAGTTCCTAAAGTCTGAACTAGAATCCTACAAGCAAGAGCTAATAATGGTAAAGGAATCCTACGACAGGGAACTTAAACTATATACCTTAGCTCGCATAGCGACCATGAAAGAAGAAAACAAAAAAGAGGATTAGTGTAGAGAATATATGTGCAGTCAATGTGGGGACATTTATTATCAAGCAGGCTACAAGATAGTTCAAATTCCAATGCCTGGAGCTTCTCCTGCACCTACCACTTTTGCAATCAAAGAAAAAGAACACCCTACTGTTACACAAGAACTAGTAGGACCTTCCAAAATCCAAAATGCACCCTGGCCTACAACAACTGCTACATCTGAAGCCCTTGTTTTTATTAGTAAATCTGTACAAACAATGCTTATTGATGAATCTGCCCCTCCTAGCAAGATCAACACCCATACTCTTGTGAAATGAGCCACTCAGACCCTACCTTAGCCTATCACTTGTGATGTTGAAACACAAACTCAACCATGGGATGAGTAGGCAATAATGGACAAATGGAAAAAAGAGTCTGCTGTTACACGGGACAAAAACCTACAGGAGCATAGACTAATTTGGCTAAACCACATCTATTCAAATTGGGAAGCTTTGGAGCAAACATGCCAAGAATCCCGTGTCCATAAAAAGTAGAATGAAGAGCTAAAAGACAAATTTCTCCTGATGTTTGATTTGGCACAAAAATTGTTGGCTGCTAGGAAGCCATCCTCAAATTACTCTCTTTTCCTCATAGAACGACTTACATTTTTTTAGATTAAATCAATCAAGGAAGGTAGACCCTATGCAGTGTTGAACCCAACAGATTTTGTTAAAACTTTTGCAGAAGCCTCTACAATTGATCAACACCTACTATGTGAGGTATATCTTCATAATGAGGCCATCCCTGAGAACCGACAACTTAAACTTAACCCTCTTGTCGGTGATATCCAGATTCGGGCATTCACCTCCTTCCTTAACAATCAGATAACATGTCAGAATGACTTCCTAGCTGCCAAGCATAACGAAGATAACTGCCTCCTTTGGATATGGCCAGAACCACAGAATGCTGCCACCTTTCTTGCAGAGTATTATCAATTTTTGAAAAAACCAGGGATGATTCAGTATACTCGGCAACTACAGACAACAGTACTTCAGGATTGTCAACAGTCTATTAAATCCACAGAGATTGTTGCCCTACAAGAAAATAACATGTTTTTGCAACAATCTTCTGAGAAAAGGCAAGAACACAATCCTTTTAGTCCTACCAATCTCGAGGTAGCAATCTCTCGGGTACCTAGTTACATCAAATGTGTCCAACAATGTGCTGAAAAGTGGATAGGTTATCAGTTCCACTTTCCCATTCTATGGATGCCAACAGAGAAGTATCAAGTTGATCATAAGTTGCCCAAGAAGCTTGAAGTAGCAGCCTGGCAAAGGCTACAACAGGTTCAAGGATTCAGAGCCCCAACAGATAGTACTTTCTACAACTACTGCTTAAGTAATTTGCATGCCCAGATTCGGTATACGGATTCAGATTCAGATTGAAGTTGCCTGAGGACATACAACCTTTTTAGTTGGGGGGGATGTTAGGACCCTATAATGTACCTTTTTGCTCATATTTTTTGCTATCATTACATCATTTTCCCACTCATATTCAAGCCTACATCATCACATTAATCTATTTCCCCAAAGGTATATAACGTTTCTTCTCTTTGCTATATGTTTAATTTGTTTTACATTTAATTTTACAGTACTCTCATACTTAGCCATTAATCAAAGATATATAGTTGCTGAAACAGTTTGAACTGCAGTTAATACTGTTGCTGTTTGAACGATCACGTTGTTGAAACAGTCAACAGTACACAAATCCCGTTTCTTAAACAGTCTGTGATTTACGATGTTGAAACAACATTTCACATACAACAGTAACAAGAGGAGCTGTTACACTGGCTGCAACAACCGTCCCTTAACCCAACACCAACCATCGTTGTTTCTTGAGACCACATTGCTGAAACAGTCAAACAGGACGCAAATCCCATTGCTGAAACAGTTTGTGTTTTGTGACGCTGAACAACATCTCACATACAACAGTAACAAGAAGGAGTTGTTACATTGGCCACAACAACCGTACCTTAAGCCAGTACCAACCATCGCTACTGCTTAATAACACATTGTTGAAAGAGTCAAACAGGATGCAAATCCCGTTGCTGAACAGTCTGTGATTTGCGATGCTGAAACAATATTCTACAAACAGCAGTAACAAGAAAGATAAATAAAGAAGCTGTTACACCGGCCGCAACAGCTGTACCTCAAGCCAACACCATTCCAACCACTGTAACAACATTTTTCTATGGGAGATCAGAATATTCTTTTCCAGCATAGAAGATTAGATCAGGCTAAGAATAGGATCTGTCGGTATACATGTAATATTATGTTTATTGTATTAGGGGGATTCTCCTCTTTAAATAGATGAGAAATCAGCTTTAGAAGGGGAATTTTTCACGAGACGTTTTAGCTAGAAAGGAATTACAGAGAAGGGCATGTTCACTTGGAATATTGTAACTTGATACATTTGACAGATGAACAAAAGATTATTCTGAGCATTTCTTCTTAGTTCCTTGCATTCCTGGGGAATCTTGTGAGAATGAGAGGGCCCAACTTCTTCACAAGATTCACCCATTAGTTCTGTAGTGCGTTAGTATTATTTTTGTTCATGCCTTGTTTAAACTCTGTTTTGCTGAAACTCTGTTTCCACTGATTGTTACATTGCTTTCATACAATTCATTCATAGGTAATTATTAATCATTCTGATTGGTGATTCTTCTTGATGAATTTGTGAAAGTGTAATAGTCAGAGACAGGTGCTGAAGATTCATGCTTTGGGGAATAGGGTCATGTTCTCTGTTACATAATAGTTTAAACTATGTTTTGCTGAAACTCTGTTTTCACTGATTGTTACATTGTTTTCATACAATTCATTCATAGGTAGTTGTTAATCATTTCGATTGGTGATTTTGCTTGATGAATTTGTGAATGTGTAATAGTCAGAGACAGGTGCTAAAGATTCCTGCTTTGGGGAATAGGGTCATGTTCTCTGTTATAGAATAGTTATCCTTTAGTACTTATTGATCATTTTTATTGGTAATGAGTTTATGAAAGTGTGATAGTCAGAGACAGGTGCTGAAGATTCCTACTTTGGGGAATAGGGTCCTATTCTCTGTTATAGAATAGTTAATCTTCTTTGTAGTATGTTTTTCCTAGGTTGTTGTTTCTTAATGTAATCCAAGATTCTTCTGATAATTATTTTCCTTTGAATCTTGAACTCTGCAATAGATAGATTGTTTTTCTGTAATCCAAAATAGAACTTCATTCTATTCAAAGCAAGGTGTGATTAGTGTACTTTTACTACAACTCTAGATTTCTTTTGAGGTTGAGCATATACAGTGTGTGATTGCCTTTGAAATAAACATACTTCCTTGGGTTGACAATTCATGTAGCACTTGATTGTTTTAATTAATAAGAAATTATAGTGACAGACACTAACATTCCATCGCCCTTATGAAAGCGTTGTCCTCAAAACTTGATGTACAACCATATACCAGGGTCCCATGGATAAGTGTGGACCATAGTGCTGAAGTAGACTAAAGAACCAGGGTCCCATTGAGAAATGAAATCCACCATGCTGAAGTAGTCCAACTGCCATTGTAAAATAGGGTTCCATCTCTAATTTCTCATGTGAACTCCACAAGGAAGATATAGGCACCCAATAAATGATGCTCCCCATACTGACACCTATCATGTGGATCCAAATAAGAATATCCATCCACATAGTGGGAAAGGGTCAAAGATGAATCTGGACAGAACAATATTGTTGTAGAATATGAAGGTTGGACAATGGTAATCATAAATAGCTCTTGATGTGTCACATTGATGTTCTCTACTAAAGGCGGAGTAGAGTCATCAAATAAAATATGGAAGTGGTTTTCATCCCATAAATGACAATTATCCATATGCCAATAATCACAATCATCCTCCAAATCATACCAAACATACACTTCTTGATGATATTCATTCATGATGTCTGCCATAATATATCTCTCTTGACGGAGAGCCAATGATCATTGACTATTTTCATGATTATATATGATGCCTTGCAGGTGGGCATGCATATCGGCTTTGACTGTTTCAATCATGTGTAGAAATTCCCTCAATTGAGAGTGCATATCCATTGGAAACACCACATATAATATAGCAAAAGAAAACTCCTAAAATGATTTATACAATGGCACTAATATGGTAGAAATCTAAGCACCCTATGAAAATTTATGAACTCTTTAGTCTCATCTCTGTCATGAAAAATCCCCAAAAAATAGAACAATAAATTACTGCGGAAAATCACGACTTTTTCTGGAAAAACCCTAAAAAACTGTTGAATTTAAAATGCTCATAACTTTACTTCTCGGACTCCGTTTCGGTTGAAGTTTTTTTTGAAATTGGGTATTTTTTCGAGAGGAATTCAAATACCCAATTTTTTTTTCCAAATTCATCTCATAAAGCTTCATATATGAACCTGAAGTGTGCCGCTCACTTTTTCTTCCCTAGAAAAATTCTGCAAAAATAGCAAAACTTTCTTCCCTTCTTTGGCCAAGGAAAGTGATTGGATACCAATTGTTAAGTACCAAATACTTGAATAAAAAATACCACAATAGTACCAAATATATATGAATACAATCACCACACAATATATATGAAACAATATAGAAAACCATATTTTATTATATCAAACCCTTGAGGTAGAAAAACACCATACAATAGATCCTATTATGGAAGGGATCCTCTCATGTTCACTTGCCTCTTCGAGGGGGATTCCTCCTATTGAGATACAACTCACAATACAATATTTTTTTTCATGTCCCATTACATTGCTTGAACCCCTTTATATAGTGCTACCATAACCTAAGAACATTCTAGAGGAGGAATATTTTAGAAGTAGAACCTTCTAAGAATTTCTCTTACATTTATTATATCTAACTACCCATTTATTATATATAACTACCATAGTGGGTATTATTTATTAATATAGTGGACCTAGTCCACCTTACATTGAATGGCCTCCACTATTATCACTATGGGACCTCTAGGACCCCCTACTACCTCTCTAGCTACCTAACAAACAAATCATTGATCTTGGGTAGAGGGTACCGATTCTTGATTGTACTCTTGTTTAAATCTTTGTAATCTATACACATCTACCAAGTCCCATCCTTCTTGGTAACTATAATTAATATAGGTGACCCACAAGGTGATGTGCTCAGTTGAATCGCTCCTTGCTCTAGAAACTACTACAAATGCTTCTTCACTTCATTTGCTTCTAAAATAGATCATCTATACAACCCTATGTTCGATAATGGGGAGTATGTCTGTAGAAACTCCTTCAACTAATTTTTTTTCTCTTTAGTACACCCCTCCAAGGATGCCTTTACTCTTATCGACTCATCATCAGACTAGTTTTCTCTTAAGAAAAGTAAAATATATTTCTTATTAGAACTAATCAACTTATTGGCTTGGTTGGCACTTACCAGTGAGATCTTTGATTTACCTTTATGTGTGTTGATTTGTAGGACTTCCCATCCTTGAACAAGCGATACTGGTTGGTTCTCTGCATAAAGATTGCATTCCTCATATACATGTAGGGGCTCACAAACATTACACCACACTGTAAGGAAATATAAATCAAATAAGAGAGAGAATACATAATTAAACAAAAAGTAAACAATGGAAATCACACACAGTAACAAAGATTTGTTCTGGAAACCCTTAATAGGGAAAATTGGCAATGCTTGAGAGAATATCGCTCCTTTTTTGTCTATTCATTCACTGAATAAAGAGTTACATGAATAACCTTGGTCCACACACAAGATACAATTTATCATCCTACTCCCTTGCTTCATTACAAGAACAACTCTACAACCATTTAGCTTACATATTCATTACCATTACATACTTACAAATCTCTCTACCGAGATTATCTCATTAAGATTAAACTTAGAAAATATTACGTAATTCCATATTTATAGGAATTTACAACATGTAAAACCCTAATTCATAGCACCCAAAATGGTTACACATCCATGAAGATAATTGGTTGTGATCTCGTGAATCTTGGGATTCTATTACAGGTTCAACCACCAGTCGAATACTAGTAGGTTACAATTCAACCACTAATAAGAATACAAGTTGGTTATGAACCAGTTGAATACCGGTCGGATACCAATCGACCTTCTAGTCAATCTCCAATTGGTTACCCTATTGACCACTAGTCTACCCGAAAAACATTGAATCAACTTAACCGTTCAATCAATCATTCATTTAATCGATCATCCTTGACTAGTTAGTCGAATGAATGAGTTTCCACTGCAAATAATATAACATTCCCAACATTCTCCCACTTGTTGTGTTCTCTCAGAAATAAGAGAAATTGATATTTCATTTACTGACCCATGGAAACAATACCCATTGCCTCTCTACATCAAAATAATTTCAGAACACTTACAGACTTGGTTAAAGACTCTGTTATGTTTTTCAAAGTGCCTACCTTCTCCCACAGTACCTTGTTTTTTTCCACCATGTCTCTCATGAAATGGTATTGTACATCAATATGCTTCATCCTGGAATGGTAAGTTGATTTCTTTTCCAAGAAAATAAAACTCTGAATGTCGTAATTTATCCTCATGGCTTGTGGTTTGAAACCAATTCCCGAACACAGTATACACAACCAAACTTCTTCCTTTCTTGCATGGGTGGTTTCCATGTATTCATCTTCTTTTGTCGAGAAAGCTACAACTTCCTGTCTCTCACTCATCCAATTGATTTCTCCACTAAACATTCTAAACACATATCCACTGGCCGACCTTCTTTGATCAATATCTCCATCCCAAACGACATTGACAAAGTCATGTACATTCAATTCCATATTATTTTTAGGTTTCCCTTGGTAATATATTGCATACTCTATTACAACAAACAAGTAACTGAACACTTTCTTGAAAACAATTTAGTGCTCTTTCCCAGGTGTCGACATGAACATGTTCAATGCTCCCACTGCATGGGAAATATCTATTCGAGTGTATACCATTGTGTAAATCAGGATACCAATAAAAATATCATAGGGAACATGTGCCATGTCCTCTATTTATTCATGTGTCTTTGGACACTATTCAAAAGTTAGTTTTACCCCCACAGGAATAGGTACCTTGATCGATTTGCACTCCTACATGTTGAAACATTTTAGGATCGTTTCAATGTTTTTCCTCTGATTTAACCAAAGTTTTCTAACTTCCCAACCTCTCTTAATCTACATTCCCATAATGAATTTAGCTTCATCGAGATCCTTCAAGTTGAACTTAGAGGATAGTTGCATCTTCACCTCCTTTATAACCTCCATGTTGTTTCCAACCAGCAACATGTCATTGACATGCAATACTACATAGATGAAACAATTGACTTCTGTATTGGTATACACACAGTGATCAACATTGTTTCTCGCAAATCCAAAATTGAGGATGTATGTGCCAAAATTTTGATACCACATCATTAGTGATTGCTTTATACCATAACAATATCTCTTCATCTTACACACCAACTATTTCTTTCCCTTTATTGCAAATCCTTCAAGTTATTTCATGTAGATTTCTTCTTCCAAGTCCCCATGTAGGAACGTTGTATTCATAGTCATTTTCTCTATCTCAAGATCAAATTTTGTAGCCAAATACATTATTACTCTAATGGAAGTCAATTTTTCAATAGGAGAAAAAATATCACCAAATTCGAATCCCTCGACTTGGGAATACCCTTTCACTACTAGTCGATCTTTGTACTTCTTGACTTGATCTATTGCGTTGAACTTATTCTTGAACACCCACTTTCTACTAATGAATTTCCTTCCATTAGGTAGCTCAACAAAATACCATGTCTCATTCATATGAAAGGATTCAATTTCTTCAACCATGGCCTCCTTCCAGAGTCTACCCTCTATTGAGTCGAATGCCTCTCTTACTGAATAGGGCTCATCATCAATGACGTATGACACAAATTTAGAACATAAATCAGGTGGACTATACCTTTTAGCGTGTTTCCTTACTCGACCATACCTACTTACAACTAGAGTATGAAGTTCCACCTCTTCATATAGCTCAATCGACTCGCTTGAATCATGTTCCTCATTCCTCAACTCAAATACCAGTCTCTTTGGTTCTTTCTCCATTTGAACCCTTTCAGTCTTGGAAGTACCTTTGAATTCCCTGAAGATAACATCTCAAATGTAATTTATTTTCCTTATCACCAAATCCCATAGATTATATCCTTTAATTCTATCATTGTAACCAATGAAAACACACTTAACTACCTTATTGTCTAGATTTTTCCTCCTTTCCTTAGGAACATGCACAAATGCATCACAAACAAAGAATATGATATGTGTGAGAGAAGGATTCTTACCAAATAATACCTCATGTGGATTCATGTTGACTAGCATTGATGAACGAGATCTATTTACCAGAAAACTGGTAGTGTCAACTTCTCTACCTAGAATTCTTGTGCTAGCTCGACACTACTGAGCATGCTCCTTTCCTTTTTCATCAACGTCATATTAGTCCTTTCAACAACTCCATTCTGTTGAGGGGTATATCGAGTGGAATTTTGGCATGATATGCCACATTTCTTGCATAATTGCTCAAGCTCCTTACCACAAAATTCACCTTCGTTGTCAGTTCTCAACACCTTGATATTCTTATCTATGTTTGATTTTACACAATAGATTTTAACTCTTCGAGCTTATTGAAAACCTCATATTTCTTTCCTAGGAAATACAACCATGTTTTCCTGGAGAAATAATATATGAAGGAGACATAATACATAGATCATCCTAGTGATGGAATTGGTACAGGCCCAAACACATCATTATGAGTCAATTCCAAAATCCATTTTTCCCTTGTATCTCCAGATGAGAATCTCACATGATTTTGTTTCCCATAAATGAAATGTTCATAGAAATCAACTTCCAAAGAGAAATCAGGAAAACCTTCACCCATAACTTGGTTGTGTATAGCTCGAAGACCTTTTTCCCCAATATTTCCATCTTTCGGTGCCATGGCATGGTTGGGTCGATTCAACAAGGAACAATCAATTCGATCTCAAGAACATTTTTATTATTGCATCCAGTTGAGTCAAGATTCTCGAACAAATTGTACATGGTTTCAGTTCAAAATCCTCTCATTAATACAATCGCTCCTTGGACCATTTTGCATGAATCCTTCTCAAGTATTGTGTACACACCTGCGTCACTCATTTTTTTTTATAGATATAATATTTCTTTCCAAACCTGGAATATGTAGCACACCTAGAAGGGTTCTCCTCCTCCCATTCTTTAGCATCAACGAGACTCTACCTCATCCAACAATATTGGTTTTCAAATCATCTCCCGAGAATACATCTCCTCCCTCATACTTCTCATATCCATAGAACCATTCATTGTGAGGTATCATATAAAAATTTGCACTTGATTCTATCAACCAAACATCATGATCTAACTATGTACTAGTTGATGCCAAATACAAATCTCCTCATTATTCTAAAGAATTATTTCTTTCAGTCTACAACTTATCGTCAAATCCTTACATTTTCTCAATCACTTTCAACTTGTATTCCTTTTTGTAATGCCCAGCTTTAGTGCAATTCCAACATCTTCTCATTGACTTAAACATGGATTTAGATCTACCCATAGACTTAGAATTTCTATTGGATAATTTAACTTTTCCTCTTTCAAAGGGTCAACCTCTCACCATTAAGAAATCTTTAGTCTATCCTTCCATGCTATTTCGCCTAATTTCCTCTAATATAAGAGCTGCAACTACATATTCAAGTGTTAATGTGGTTGAATTACTCCCAATAGCCACAACTAGGCTATCCCATAAATCTGGAAAAGAACACAACAAAATGATACATTTCTCCTCCTTAGTGATTTTTGTTAGGATATTTAGACACTTTGGAGTTAGTTAAGATCTACTTGGTCTAATGTGTCATTAGGTAAAAGTGTGTTTCTTAGCGTGTTTATTTAGTATGCATTAGTATGCATTTGTAGTTAGGAAATCCAATGGTCACGATATGTTCCCGACATAGAGTGATCCGATGGTTCATACTCTACTCGATCTTAACGACCATTGATCCATGGCTTAGCACCTGATTGGTCCATGATCTATATTTAAAGAGAATGGAGGGTCATTTGCTGATGATCGATTGTCATAAACTCTCTTGTAAAATCTCTCTGTAATTTTTTTCTTTTGCATTAATAAACTGCTCCAAGTGGCCGCGTTGGCTGGGGCCGTGGATGTTTCCCCGTAGGGGTTTTACCACGTGAAAACATTAGTGTGTTGATATTTGATTTGGTTATGTGAGTGATTACTGAAGGTGTTCATCCTCTGTTGGAATACTTGTGTTGTCGAACATGGTATCAGAGCCTATGTGAATACCCGCTCCTGTTGTAGATCGAGATCATGAAGCCGAGTTTCCTCATCTCCATTTTCTGTCATCTCCGTACATTTCTGGGCTGAGAGTATTGTTCCATTGCATTTGGAGAACTTGTTTCATTCAGGGAAAATTTTCGTTTCACTCGAAAATGTTTTCGTTTGCCCAAGATACAACCATTATAGTCAGATTTGGAGGTATAAAGCTTGAATACACATTTTTTAAATTTTTGCACAGTAGTATTTTGGTTTTATTTTTGTTTTGTATTATTTATTTCCGTGTTTCTACTCTTTTATATCTTCATATTCTCTTTTCCCCGTGCCCTGTCCGATCTTGGAAAATTAGAAACAGATAGGAAAATGTGCATCTTCCGAGTAAGCTAACTGAGATCTAACCTTTGTTGTCATTGAGAAGCGAATTTTTTTCCTTGTGTGAAAAGAGTTTTTTTTTAGCACGCTCTCCAAGGCTGTCTTCAAAAAAAACAACAACAATAACAACAATCCTCCTTTTGAACATTACAATATGTTTTGTTAGACCATTTAGTTAAAAGTTGCCTTATTAAGTAAGAGGTCTTGAGTTCAAGTCTCTCTTTTGTTACCTTTTTTGAAAAAGTTCATGCTAAAATTGTAAAGTGTATTTCACTTCAAGTATAAAAGTGAATCACTATAAGTAGCTTTAATATTTTATTTTAGAGTTATTTATTTTGCATGGCTCTTTTCTGTTATAAAGTAACTTCATTGTAAAAGTGATCCCCACTTCTCTTTATAAAAGTAGGTCACTTCATAAAACAACTTACACTATCATGTGGTCATTTGGTTACCGTTTATGCCTTTTTTTAAAAGGGCATAACTCTCACATCCAAATTCTGTTTTTAGTGCCATTTTTTTTTAAACCACATAACTTTTCAATCTCTTTCCATCTAGATCATCAGTTTCAGTTTTTAAATCCATATTATCTGCATATTTAATATTGATTCTACAAGTAATGTTTTGCTTACCAACACCAACTACTTCCAATGGAAATCTCATATGGAAGATTTATTAAGAAGTAAAGGCTTGTATCAGATTACCTTGGGAAAGGAAAAAGAACCCACTTATGATGATAAGAAAGACAAATGGGCTAATAGGAGTGATGAAGCACGTGGACTAATTGAAATGTCCATCTCTCTTGATTTAAGGTTCCACCTTAAAGAAATTGATGACCCCAAAGAAGCTTGGGAAAAGATTGAATCTATGTTTGGTAAACTCAATATTATTCGAGCATAATAGTTAGAAAATCAAGTACCGACCTTGAGTCCAAGTGATTTTTTTTTCCTTGGAGACTATCTATATAAGTTTAAAACACTCAGAATTTTATGTGAAGAATGTAATATAAAAATGGAGGAAGAGTGTTGCATCCATCTTATTATTTCTAAGATAGGTAGTGCATATTTTGTGTTTGTATCTACCTTTATCCCATGAGAGAGGCTCTAGGGAAAGCTTATCAAAAACCCACTCTTGATTCCTTTTGTGCTGCTTTGATTAGAGAGGAAGATAATCTTGTACAACTTGGAGTGATCAACACTGCAGGTACCTCCAACAAATCCTTAGTTGCCCAATAGAAAGATAAACCCAAGTATCCCAAGAATCAACATCCTCACTACAACAACAAGAAACATAAGGGTCCCAAACCCATTGAGACAACTTCAGCTCCTAATGGTGCCAAAGGAGAAAAATATAAAAATAAGAAGACTGACAGACATTGCAACTTTTGTGATAAATATGGTGATGATGAGTATAAATGTTTCAAGAAGATGGCATCTGTTAGCAACATTTCTTGTATAGGGGTGTTCTCCTCTCCGATTTTAGGACTTTGGTGTAAATGCATAGAAGTGGGGTTTGAAAACCGGTCGGATGTGTTTTATTCAAAGGCTGCAGCCATAAGCGTCAAGCACAACTCACAGAAGAAGTCCATTTTGGGCTTAAATCAAGCGAGCGAGCAGTCTGATTTCAACGACAAGGATCAATTGACGAAGCAGATCGACGGTCATCGGGATTTCGGGGCTACCAAGTTGCCTGAGATATAGCATGAGATATAGCACCTATATTTCAAGACAAAGTCTGGGCCGTCCGATCCAGTTGGGGCAGGGGGCAGCCAATTGGCATTTCGGGGATTAGCATTTCAGGAGACAAGGGATCTCCCATCCACTTCATCTAAAATTTCTGAAATGCGAAATGTTGAAGGCACCTTTGAAGATGAGCCCATGGTCCTAGCGCCAGGTCACGTCGAGCGAGCCTGGGAATGAAGGTAGCTCCCTTTTAATGACAAAGCCATCTCAGTCGTTCATCTTAAGGGAATGCGTCGCAAGATCTAATCACGTTGGCATTTCATCATTTAAGAGTTCAAAGGGTGAGGGGCTTCTCATCATTTCACATTCCGAAACCCCGAACCCAGAAACACCGAAAGCTCCTAGATTTGGGCCCACGGTATCACGGAGCAATCTCAGTCGTCCATTCAGAGGGACGCGTGGTGCGCAACCAAGGCATGTCATCGTTTCACCTATCGTAACTTTGAAGCATGAGGGGCAGCCTCCTCCTTGCCGTGAGACATGAAGTGCTGAAGGCACCCAGGACCCAGGCCGACAGTATTGTCGAGAAGATCTCAGTCGTCCATCCAGAGGGACGCGTGGCGCCTGACCATGACATGTTGTCGTTTTGCCTATCGTAACTTTGAAGAATGAGGGGCAGCCTCCTCTTTTCCGCGAGATGCGAAGTGCCGAAGGCGCCCAAGACCCGAGCCTAGAGTATTGCTGAGAAGATCTCAGCCGTCTATCCCACAGAAACATGTGGTGCGCGATTAGGCCCTTCGCCTTCTCGCCCATCGCGACTTTGAAGAGAAAGGACTAGCTCCTTCCTATCTGTGAAACGCGAAATACCAAAAGCACCTTTGAAGATAGGCATAGGGTCATAGCCCGTGGTCACTTGGGGGTGATAGAAGGAAATGCGCAAAGGGCCGAAGCACCAGGTTTAGCTGCAGAAGGGATCACTGTGTTCTCCAGGTGTTGGTTCGACTTGATCTCAATATTGATACCGGCTTGGAAAGAATGAAGAAGAGAGGGGGGGGTTGAAACCTCACCTCACTCATTAATTGTGAGGTATGGAGGTCCCGGTAGGAAGTCCGCCTGCGGTGGTCCTCTGTACTAGTTTTCCCACAGAAGCCATGCCGATGTCCTTGACTCACCAGGAAAGTCTAAGCATGCTAACTCGACATTTAAGGGCTCAACTACCCCTTAGCATGAGCCATACAGAGTTAAGATGGTGTATGACAGAGGAGTGTAGGCCAGATTTGATTGAAGAGACGCCCCATCCTGAAAGTCTAGGATGCCTCTGTTGGGCATTGTTTAGGAGTATATGTAGGCATTTTTTCCATTTTTGAAGGCATCGATGGTAGAGCGAAGCTCCTAATTGTAAAGTTTTAATAGACACTCTAGTTCTCTGGTTATGCATCTGTATGTAAGATTTCTTGTTTATTGACAAATAGTTTTCTTACCCCATTTAGTTTTCATCTCATACTGAGGGAGTTCATGATTGACTGATTCACATGAATTATTGTAACTATGTTATGATAAAGGATTTATTGTTGCATTGTTGTATTCTCTGGTTCTCTGCATTTGAATGTAAGAAGATCTTGTGTTCATATTTTTCTTCCTACAGTCTGTTAGAAACCTGATGTTTATGACGGACCTTTGCATTCCCCTCATATAAGTCTTCCTCCTATTCACCCCTACTACAACTCACTGTCTGAAGTTTGACTAAGACCTCACTTGCCCATGCATACCTGGCCTAGTTTCGGAGTTAGAACAATATTGTTTTGAGTTAACTTCCATTCGATCACCCCTTTTATAAAAAAATCGTGACATAAACCGATGGGCGTCGGGCTCTGCTCCTGCTGCAATCAAGGAGTGATTTCCAATGCCAATATTTCTGGCATCGTTGCCAGGGACGAAGTTGAAAATTTTCCCTAGGATAGAACGACATTGAGCCTCTAATTATGAAGGTGCATCAGGCATCAGAGCCCTTGAAGATTGCTACTGTGCACCTGGTGACTCCAATGTGGTGACTCCAATGTTTCCACTTCACTGTTTCGACTATGGCTACTTTAGCATGCCTGAAAGATGACCCAGAGGAGCTTTCTTGAGAAGGTTTCAGTAGCTGCTTTCTCAGCCTATGAAGCTTCTTGGGGTAACAACAACATTAGGATCTGGCCTTTGATGGTGAACAAAGACCAGTCACATTCGAATCTACGCATCTTACACCTGGCAAATTCATGATTCGAGGATCGATTGGCAACTCTGCTAGTTCAGAATGGAGAAAATCCTAGCTCGGAGGTTTGCTCCTTTTAATTTTTTTGCTATTCCTGGCTTTCTTAATGTTGTCCCTTCTTCGGATAAATGGGGCGATTATTTGCCCAGATTTAGAGAGCATGAAGAGGACAACCCTGCTCAGCACCTCAGTGAGTTTCATGAACTCATGCATCAGTGGGAGATACATCATGAGGATGTATTACTGAAAATGTTCATGTTCTCGTTAGCAGGGGATGCTCCTAAATGGTATCATTCTTTACCCCCTACTAGCATTTCTTCACTTGTAGAATTTCATGCAGCTTACACCAACTATTATCAGAAGCTTTATCCCTTTGATTTAATTTTTCATAACTGCTATGAGGGATACAACAACTGTATACAAGATAGAGCTGCTTCTTACGTAGCTAGTGAGGATGATCCTGATGACTTGGATCAGAAATTGGTCCTTTCTCATCCCCATTTGTCTCCATCAGAGGAAGGTTATAAGAGTGATGGATGTTGGGAGGAAGAGGATTCTTCGGGCGGAGTTATGGAGCTGATAAAATCTATCACTGCCAGACTAGATAGGTGGGAAGCTGAACAATGTGCTGAGGATTTCCCATCCTTTGAAACATATTCCCTTGGTAGCTCTACTGAGGGTGATTATGAAAAAATCTTTCCTACCGGTCCTATTTATGGTCATTATGAATCTGAACCGTAGGACAGCCAAGAAGAAGAAATCCTCCTAGATATGATTGTGTCTAATGGAGGCTGTGATGATGAGGGCTGTAGGGATGGAAGTATGGAGGAAGAAGATGGTCTGAGTGAACTGATGGAGCAAGTGAAATCTCTCATTTCCCAACATGCAAGGTTGGAATCTAAAGACAACGGAGAGGATTTTTCGGTCCTTGAGGTAGATGTTCTTGGCAGCTCTTTTGAGGAGGTTATTGAAGATTTCATAGCTGCATTAGTTTCTTCCCTTGAGGAGTCTACTGTCTCATATTTAAAGGAAGAATCCATTGCGGAAGAGGATTTTTCTCTTTTCCTTCAAGAGATTTCCCACGACGTATTTACATTTGGGATTGAATTGAAGGATCGAGAGATCGTTCCTTTTCTACAAGATGGGGGAGTTTTGTGCTCACCCAGCTTTGATGATCATTTTGGTAAAGAGCAGACCGCAGAGCCTTATTCTCTATTCACTAAAGAAAAATATCATGAGGAAATCAGCCATCCCAGTCATTCAGAAGATGCTAAGCAACACGAGGAAGAGCAGAGATTTCCCACGGGTCCTGTCTATGGCCATTATGAATCTAACCCTTGGGAGAGCCAAGAAGAAGAACCAGAGGAGCAACAAGAGGAGAAATTTACCTTATGTCTAGAACCAGTCAGTGAGCAGCCACCACCTGAGATCAGTGAGCCTACGTCAGTTGTCCACCCACCTATGCTTACCAGAGACATTCAACCACACGTGAACAACTGTGTAGTAGGGGAGGCTGCCTGTCACCAATTTTATGGGGTTTTCCACTGGTCCTATGAGCCTGTGAGGGAATACATGGAGTTTTATTTCCTTCACAATTTGGAGCTGCCCTATTTCATCTCAACTTGAGTCTGTGAGGAGGAGTTGAAAAGCGTAACCATTCTGCTGTCACGGTTACACTATCTATTTGTGATCATCAACATAAGGAAGGAGCTTCCATTCAGGAAGTTACTTGATTGGCTATGGTGGAAGTTTTCTTTCACCTAGCCCCATGTAAAGAATTTTATTAGTTTAGGACTATACATAAATAAGCTCCTTGGAGCGTCTATGCTTAGTTTTTTTTATTTTTACTTTTTGGCATATATTTCTCAGTAGGAGGTTTTGAGCTTGACCCCATAGCCCAACAACAAGGTACTGAAACTGCAAAATGAGTTCTTAGAGCATCACAGGGATGACTCTATCCCCCATGGAGCCTAATGTTAGCAACATTTCTTGTATAGGGGTGTTCTCCTCTCCAATTTTAGGCCTCTAGTGTAAACGCATAGAAGTGGGGTTTGAAAACCGGTCGGATGTGTTTTATTCAAAGGCCACAGCCATAAGCGCCGAGCGCAGCTCATAGAAGAAGTCCATTTCAAGCTTAAATCAAGCGAGCAAGCGGCCTGATTTCAACGACAAGGATCAATTGACGAAGCAGATTGACGATCATCGGGATTTCGGGGCTACCAAGTTTCCAGAGATATAGCACGAGAGATAGCACATATATTTCAAGAGAAAGTCTGGGTCGTCTGATCCAGTTGGGGTGGGTGGCATCCAATTGACATTTCAAGGATTGACATTTCAGGAGACAAGGGATCTCCCATCCACTTCAGCTGAAATTGCCGAAATGCGACATGTCGAAGGCACCTTTGAAGATGAGCCCACGGTCCTAGCGCCAGGTCACATCGAGCGAGCCTGGGAATGGAGGTAGCCCCCTTTTAATGACAAATCCATCTAAGTCGTTCATATGAAGGGCACGCATCGCAAGATCTAGTCACGTCAGCATTTCGGCATTTAAGAGTTCAAAGGGTGAGGGGTTTCTCGTCATTTCACATCCTGAAACCCTGAACCTTGAAATGCCGAAAGCACCCAGAGTTGGGCCCATGGTATCATGAAGAAATCCCATGGTATCATGAAGAAATATCAGTTGTCCATTCAGAGGGACATGTGGCACGTGACCAAGGCATGTCGCCATTTTGCCTATCTTAACTTTGAAGCATGAAGGGCAGCCTCCTCCTTGCCGCGAGACGCGAACTGTTGAAGGCGCCCAGGACCCGAGCCCACAGTATTGTCAAGAAGATCTCAACTGTCCATCTAGAGGGATGTGTGGCACGCGACCAGGACATGTCACCGTTTCGCCTATTGTAACTTTGAAGCATGAGGGGCAGCCTCCTCCTTGTTGTGAGATGCGAAGTGCCGAAGGCACCCAGGACCCGGGCCCACAGTATTGCCTAGAAGATCTTAGCCGTCCGTCTCATAGAAACACGTGGTGCACGATTAGGGCCTTCGCCTTCTCGCCCATAGCGACTTTGAAGAGCAGGGACTAGCTCCTTCCTATCCATGAAACACGAAATACTGAAAGCACCTTTGAAGATAGGCACAAGGTCATAGCCCGTGGTCACTTGGGGGTGATAGAAGGAATTGCGCAAAGGGCCGAAGCACCGAGTTTAGCTGCAGAAGGGATCACTGTGTTCTCCAGGTGCCAGTTTGACTTGATCTCAATCCTGATACCTGCTTGGAAAGAATGAAGAAGAGAGGGGGTGGTTGAAACCTCACCTCACTCATTAATTGCGAGGTATGGAGGTCCCGGCAGGAAGTCCGCCCGCGGTGGTCCTATGTACTAGTTTTCCCATAGAAGCCATGCCGATGTCCTTGACTCACCAGGAAAGTATGAGCACGCTAACTCAGTATTTAAGGGCTCAGCTAGCCCTTAGCATGAGCCATACAGAGTTAAGATGGCATATGACAGAGGAGTGCAGGCCAGATTCTATTGAAGAGATGCCCCATACTGAAAGTCTAGGATGCCTCTATTAGGCATTGTTTAGGAGTATATGTAGGCATTTTGCCCATTTTTGAAGGCATCAATGGTAGAGCGAAGCTCCCAATTGTAAAGTTTTAATAGACACTCTAGTTCTCTGGTTATGTATCTGTATGTAAGATTTCTTGTTTAATGACAAACAATTTTCTTACCCCATCTAGTTTTCATCTCATACCGAGGGAGTTCATGATTGACTAGTTCACATGAATTATTGCAACTATGTTATGATAAAGGATTTATTGTTGCATTGTTGTATTCTCCGGTTTTTTGCGTTTGAATGTAGGAAGATCTTGTGTTCAGATGTTTCTTCCTACAGTCTGTTAGAAACCTGATGTTTATGACGGACCTTTGCATTCCCCTCATATCAGTCTTCCTCCTATTCACCCCTACTACAACTCACTATTTGAAGTTTGACTAAGACCTCACTTGCCCATGCATACCTGGCCTAGTTTCGGAGTTAGAATAATATTGTTTTGAGTTAACTTCCATTCGATCACCCCTTTTATAAAAAAATCGTGACATAAACTGATGGGCATCGAGCTCTACTCCTGCTGCAATCCAGGAGTGACTTCCAATGCCAACAACATATTTAGAAGCAACGATGAAGAAGCACAACATCAATATTGATTCTACTTCTTCTTCTTCTTCTCATGGACATACACTTTCCGCTTCTAGTTTCTCTTTCAACACAACTTCTACTTCTTCTTCTAATGAGTGGCTTATTGATTTAGGAGCATATTATCATATGGCTAAGGATAAAGCCATATTTTCTACTCTAAATGAATGCAACGCCAAGAAAATATTTGTTGGTGATGATAGATCTCTTAGTGTTGTAGGATCTGGAACAATTCAAGTAGATAATGGTCATTTCAATGATGTATTATGTGTTCCAAGTCTTTCTTGTAACCTTCTATCAGTATATCAAATCACTCATTCAGGTGAAGGTAAAACCGTAGATTTTTGACCTCACCAAGTTGTAATCAAGAATCTAAATATCCTAAGCATGTTCTTACAACTAGAATTGTTGATGATATTACTAGGTTGTACAAGTTTGAAAACTTTGGGTCATCATCATTTTCATTAGTTTTTTTTGCTCATAGTGATGACTTGAGAAAACTTTGGCAAGAGCGGTTTGGTCATCTAAACTATCGCTCATTACAACAACTATGTAATCAATAGATGGTGACTGGTCTTCCTTCTGTTTCATGCAGAGATGGTGTTTGTGCCGGTTGTGTTCTCGGTAAACATCATTAGGACAATTTTGACAAACATGCCTCTTGGCACGCTTTGGGCCCTTTGCAACTTGTTCACAGTGATTTGTGTGGTCCATTTTCTTTTCCTTCTTTTTCTGGGTGCAAATATTTCTTAACTTTCAGTGATGATTTTTCTAGATGTACTTGGGTTTACTTCTTAAAACTTAAGAGCGATTTTTTTGACAAGTTTTTGGCCTACAAGTCCCTTGTAGAAAAGAAATTTGGACATCAAATTCAAAAGTTAAGAACAGATAATGGAGGCGAATATGTGAATAATAATTTTACAAGTTACTGCACTACATAGGGCATCCAAATGCAACACACTGTTCCATATACACCACAACAAAATGGTGTTGCTGAGAAAAGAACCACACATTAAAAGAAATGGCTAATTGTATGATCCAATCTAAGGGATTAAGTCTAAAGTATTGGGTAGAAGCAATCAACTGTGATAATTACATAGTCAATCACACTCCCACAAAGTCTCTTAAAAATATAACACCGGAAGAGGCTTGGACTAAAATTAAACTAGATGTAAGTCACTTCCGTGTATTCGGAAGTAAAGCATGGGCTCACATTCCTGATGAGAAAAGGAAAGCATTGCAACCTAAAAGTGAGAAGTGTATATTTGTTGGTTATTCTGAAGATGTCAAAGGTTATAGACTTCTTCAACTACATTGTAATGAAATTATTATTAGAAGAGATGTTAAATTTGATGAAAATCTCTTGGCCTGCAAGCCTATTTCGACGATTGTTCCTTCTTCGGCCTACGAGCCATCTTCGACATTTGTGCCTTCTTCTGTTCCTATTCTGGTTTCTTCTTCAGATGGTGACAGTGAGGATGAAAATCCACCTCTGCCTGCTCACCTTCCTCCAGCTGATTCCTTTGAATTTGAACCAACACCAGTTCCACCACTTCCTAGATGGGTCCATTCAACACGAGAAGAAGCTGGTGGTCTTGTCGGTGATCCTTCATATCAACATCGAACATGTTCACAGTTCCAGTGAGCCTCTTCTCGTTTGGCTCAAGTTTCAGAGACTCATGATCCAGAGACATTTGCAGAAGCTTCAGGTCATCCAGATTGGGATACAACAATGAATGGAGAGTATCATTCTTTAATGCCAAATGATACTTGGGATCTTGTACCTCTTTCGAAATGAAGAAAACTTGTCAGATGTAAATGGGTCTATAGAACTAAGTATGCATCAGATAGAAGTGTTGAAAGACACAAGGCTCGGTTAGTTTCTAAAGGATTTTCCCAAGTTGAAGGAATTGACTATAATGAAACCTTTTCCCCTATATCCAAAATGAATTCCATCCGCCTTGTTATTTCCCTTGTTGCCTCACATAAATGGGAGGTCCATCAGATGGATGTTAAATATTCCTTCTTGCATGGTGATTTGAAAGAATAAATCTACATGGAACAACCTCCTGGCTATGTCCATAATGACTCTAGCCTTGTTTGTTGCTTTAATAAATATCTTTATGGTCTTAAGCAAGCTCCCCGAGCTTGGTATGCCAATATGGACAACTTTCTTATTGACACTGGAATCTCTAGATGCCATTCTGATCCTAATGTCTATACCAAGAAAGTAGGAATCCATCTCATAATCCTTGTCCTTTATGTTGATGACCTTATCCTTACTGGAAGTGACTCAAAACTTTTAAACCATGTGAAAACTAGCCTTAAGAAGATATTTGAAATGACAGACTTAGGTTTTTTGTACTATGTCCTTGGCCTCCAAGTTTTTCAAACCAATGAAGGAATTTTTCTTTCCCAGTCTAAGTATGCTTGTCACCTTCTTCGTCATTTTCACATGGATGATTGTAAACCAACCCCTTCTCCCTTCTAGTATGGATTCAAGCTTACTGCCACTTGTACTTCTCCTAAAGTTGATGCCACCCTGTACCATCAATTAGTTGGTAGCCTCTTATACTTGACTCATACCCATCCCAATCTTTCCTTTGATGTTGGTCTTGTTGCTTAGTATATGAAAACACCCCATGAAATCCATTGGAAAGCAACTAAAATGATACTTCATTATGTTCATGGTACAGTTCAGTTCGAGATACATTATTGTTCAGGGGGGACTCTTTTATTGGTTGGTTTCACTGATTCATATTGGTCTGGCGACCTTGATGATCGAAAGTATACTGCAGGTTATGTTTTCAGCCTTGGTTTAGAACCTGTCACTTGGGCCTGTAAGAAACAACAAGCTATTGCACTTTCTTCAGCAGAAGTAGAGTACCGAGCAGTGGTAAATGCAAGTCAGGAAGCCTTGTGGCTTTGACAGATCCTTTCAGAGTTTGGATTCCAGCAACAACATCTGACCAGCCTTTGGTGCGATAATCAGAGTGCCATCAAGCTCGCCAAATACCCAGCTCAACATCAATGCATCAAACACATCGAGATACACATGAACTTCATCAAAAAACTCATTCATGATCAATTTATTGAAGTGCTCTTTTTCCCTACAGAAGATCAAGTTACAGAAATTTTTACAAAGTCTCTTACATAAGCAAATTTTTCCAAACTTCGATCTATGTTATGAGTTCATGAAGTTGTCATTAAGGGGGGATAGGCTCTAATGCCTCCTTCCTTCTCTTATTGTGTCAACATTGTAAATCCTTCAATCCTATCCCAAGTTTTTTCTTAAGGGGGTATGTTAGGATATTTAGAAACTTAGGATTTAGTTAAGATCTACTTGGTCTAATGTGTCGTTAGGTAAAAGTGTGTTTCTTAGTGTGTTTCTTTAATATGCATTTGTAGTTAGGAAATCTGACGGTCACGATATGTTCCCGACATAGAGTGATCCGACATTTCATACTCTCCTCGATCTTAACGACCATTGATCTATGGATTAACACTTGATTGGTCCATGATATCTATTTAAAGAGAATGGAGGGTCATTTGCCAATGATTGATTGTGAGAAACTCTCTTTGTAATCTTTTTCTTTTGCATTAATAAACTGCTCCAAGTGGTCGCATTGGTTGGGGCCGTGGATGTTTCCCCGTAGGGTTTTTACCACATGAAAACATCTATGTGTTTATCTTTGATCTGGTTATGTGAGTGGTTACTGAAGGTGTTCATCCTCTGTTGGAATACCTTTGTTGTTGAACAATTTTAATATCCACGGACAATAACTAACTTATCACAGTACTGAATGCATTCAAGTGTTCTGTTACTGAGCCGCCATCACTCATCCTGAGAAGATACAATTTCTTATGAAGAAACAACTCGTTTACCATGGATTTTACTGGTACAAGTTCCCCAACTTAACCCATGATTTATTTGTAGTGTCTTCACTTAATACATTCAACAATACCGAATCTACAAGACAAAGTCGAATAATACTCCTTGCCTTCCTGTCAAGTTTCTCACAATCTTCCTTCGACGTGCTTGTCAGAATTTCTCCAGGATCCACAACTACCTAGTGTTCTTGATATAGAAGGATATATTCCATTTTAAGCTTCCACAACTCAAAATTCTAGCCATTGAACTTCTCAATCTCAATTCTAGAACTGCCCACCATTATTTCAAGTACAAATCACTACCTTACAACTCCCACTAGACCTAGTTTTAGTACATATACAAGAATAAGTCAAAGAAAAAGGCATCCCCCTGAAGCCAAGATCTCCTCTTATTAAGATATTCTTAGATCCAATCTCTACTCAACCTTTCTCTGATACCATATGTAAGGAAATCTAAACCAAACATGAGAGAGAAGACATAATTAAACAAAAAGTAAACAATGGTAATCACATAATACACAAAGATTTAAACTGGAAACCCTTAACTAGGAAAAACAACAATGATTGAGTGACTCTCGCTCCTTTGTTGTCTTATTCATTCACTGAATAAATAGTTACATTATTAACCTTGATCCACACTCAAGACACAATTCATCATCCTACTCCCTTGCTCTTTACAAGAACAACTCTACATCCATTTGGCTTACATATTCATGACCATTATAGATCCGTGACTCTCTCTACTAAGATTATCTCACTAAGATTAACATTAGAAAATATTACATAATGCCATATTTATAGTCATTACAATATGTAAACCCTAGTTTGGGGCACCCAAAATGGTTATAGTTCCATGAAGATAATTAGACGTGATCTTGCAAATTTCAGGATTTTGTTACAAGATTCAACCACCAGTTGAAAACCAATTATTTACCATTCGACCACCAATCGACTGCTAATCAGATACAAACCATTCGACTATGATTCAGATACCAATCGACCATCCAATCGATCTACATTCGGTTACCCTATCAGCCGACCAATCGACCCGACGAACATCGACTTGACTTAATCGTTTAGTTGATCATACTTGAATAGCCAATTGGATGACTGAGTTTCCATTATAAAGAATATAACATTACCAACACACATGTCCAGGGGTACTACATCCAACACCACTTCATCAATAAAGTCTACACTTACAACAAATTTAACCTTACATTGTTTTGTTGCCTTGATTTCTACATCCTTATTTACCCAACCCAATGGATAGGGGCTAGGATGATCGTGAACCTCCAATCCAAGATTGTTTACCAGATATAATTCTATGGTATTATACTATGAACCGAAGTTGAACAAAGCATTTATCTTGGTGTTCTTGACTTAGAAATTGATGTGGAATAGTTTGGTCATCTTCTTCTCTTCTTGGTGATGAAGGCTACTCATATTCACCTCCTTCTACACGAATGTGTAGAGAATATTCTCATCCACATAGGATTTTCTTTCGAATTGATTTCTTGAATACATGGATAGAAGATTATTTTTATTTGCATCCTTCTTGAGATTCTTTGGGTTCATCTCAAGATGTAGTTTCTATCACTTTTCCTCAGTGTGACCATCAATATTGCAATGGTTACAATGGTTGTTGGGATCCTTGCATTAATGTGCAATGTCTGTAGTATTCTTATACTTATCCCCTTTCCACTTCTTCTTCCCCTCCATGGAATATTCTCGGTGCTCTTTCTGCTTGGAACCACTTGGATTCCCTTTCTTGTGGCCTATGTTTTCTAGATACTATTCCTGTACACATGTCTTGTCCATTTTCCTTAGCTTGAAAAGCATCACTTTCTTTCATAGAGGACTATGTAGATTCCCAAGATACTTGAGGAGTACATATGAGTTCTTGGGAGAAATACCCAACATTATGGCCATATTTCTAAACTCGGTGATGTGTTCCTACACACTCTACCCCTTCCTTTTCATGAAGTAATGCCAATAGATCCAATGGTCCTCTACATACCCAATAGGATAGAATTGGGACTTAGTGTGTGTTTTGAAATCCTCCCACTTAGTTATTGGTGGGTTAGTATCCAACCTAAGTGACTCCATCTGACTTTCCCACCAGGTTAAAGCTTGGACCTCTAACTTCAATTTGGAAAGTGATATCTTTTGCTCCTTATCTATATGGTGATTGCTGAAATAAACATCTAGTTGTTGCAACCAATGATTCAATTTTAATGCATTGATCTCACCTTGGTATTTCTTTATGTCCACTTTTTCTTCCATATTGAATAAGGACTGTGAAGAGTTATCGACACTACAACTGGGCTACTCTTTCTTGAGCTCTTTCCTCAAATCCTTTTCTAGGTATTTATTGTCTATCAATTTCCCTTATGATCTGATCTAAGAGTTAGAGCCTCCAACCTCTCTGAATGGTCCAAGATTTATTGCTAGAGATACCATGAGGAGGGACATATTGCAAGATATGTTAGTGACTTTCTCTTCCAACCTTACAAATATCTCCTCTGATGGATCTCGAGGGTTGTTATGAACAAACTTGTTGGCCCTGGCTAGGGTTCATGACTTTCATCTTAAATTGATTCCTCGATCCCAGTAAATTCCCAAACACACCCTATAGAAACCTTGATCTAATACCAATATGATTTGTAAACTATCGTGGATATCTACTGGAACATTTCATCCCAACAAATCTTATAATATTCTAAAATCTTATATTTATGCGGTTTGTTTTCTTAGATCCCATATTTATTGTCTCTATATTATGGCTCGAATTTAAGAAATAACTAAAATATTAAAATGAAAGAACAAGCACAAATACACACCATCCACACAAATGAACATAATATTTGACCTAGGAAACCCATTATGGGAGAAAACCCAGCTAGAAGGTGAGGTATATTCTCTCTCTCTCTCTTTGCTTCAATTATAAAATGCACATGCAAATGAATGAGAACTCATTATGGAGTTACCTTTTGGAAATGTGGTATGAACGACTGCTACAAAATCCTCCTCCTCCTCCTTTGTCATTCCCACAAAATACCACTCTCAGATGTTTTTCTCAACTATTGAACAAGATACAATGAAAAAGAATGAAATCCCTTATCCTCTTAGCAGCTCGATATTTAACATATCCCAATAGCCATATAGGGGTAGGGTTTTGACTTCCTTAACCCTAAATTGCAATAAGGATATGGATCTTCTAGAATCTTCTTGAAATTCCACACATGGATAGCCCCATATGCGTGATTAATGGAGCTGATGTGGTGTCCTATCGTACCATGGTGATCAACATGTTAGGTCAACTTGTGGTAGGCATACATTTTTCATACGAGCTCTGATTGATGTGATGTTTGCACCATTGGAAAGGTCTCTGAGTGTATATCAATGCCAAGGTATCTTAGCTAAAGATAAGAAATTTTTGACCCGAAAAAATGTCGTTTAATCCCTCAAAATGGCTCCAAAAGGTTTCAAACCCCAATTTTCAAAGCTGGGACTTGTTGTTAAAATAACCTTGCAACCTGATTCCTCAAAATTTTTCCACTCTGAAAGTATCAAGATAGATGAAAAATAATATAATTATCCAACCTAGATCAGGAAAAGGCCAAAAGTGGGTAACATGATCAAAACTCATCTCCAATCACATTGCAAAGGCTTGTTCCATGTTTTTGTATGTATTGTTGTGATATCCTAAGATATGAGAAAAAATGGAGGAGTCATATCAAATTCAATAGTTGTTAAATAATCTAAAAATCATGGAGCACACATATCCCATGTCAACAAGGTAATAGTCTTGCTAATTTCACATTTAGGTTCCAAATTCTCCATTTAAATAGATGGATCTTAGAAGAATCAAGGATAATCTCGGTGGCAAGCAAGTAGGTAGCATTGATGAGACCCATCACAAGGGAAATGATCCTAGGAGAGGGTAGGGGAAAATTACCAATAATGTGGACTAGGATGAGTGGGAGGTCGCTTGCACATAGCTTAGGTAAAGTTATGCATAATTGAGGTACAATGTATGTTGTTCATTTCCTTGACAGAAAAACCAGGCTGAAACAATTTTCCCTCTTGCCTTTGTTATTCCCCATTCAATGTTAAGACACCTCGACTTGTACAAGTTGAGGGATAATTATGTTTCATGTGATTTAAACAAAGAAATGGGAAGACAACTATTAATGTAGAAACTAGATTTTAAGAGGAAGTGAAGAGTAAAAGGATGCCTATAAATCTTTTAATATCCTTTTCGGGCATCAACCACTTGATATCTCTTGGAAATGAAGAGGAAACATTTTGATACTATGAGAGTGTTTTTAACAATGACACTAGAGATTCTGATTGAAAAAAATATCTCTCAAATAAATAAAGCCTTTTACTTAGTTCAAAAGCCCATCCTGAAAAACCTAGCCTTTATTTCTCAGCCCCTAGATTTAGTTTTCCTTCCTTATATTAAGGGTACTACTAACCACATCTCTAAAATACTAGCTAAAAAGAATATTAAGACCATCTTCAAACCCTACAAAACCATTAAACAACTTTTTAGAACTGCTAAGGATAAATTTGATCCAATGCTCAGCCCAAGAGTTTACCAAATTCCCTATTCCTATGTAAAATTTTATATAGGTCAAACGGGTTGATAATTTAAATTTCATCTCAAATAACACATGCTTGACACCTCCCAAAATCATATCTCAAAGTCAGGTATTACTAAACACTCTTTCAAATCCAAACATCTACTTTTCTTCGATCAGACCAAAATCTTGGGTTTAGAGCCCTAACACTCATCCTGCATCATTCGAGAAGCATTGGAAATCGAGAAACATCCCAATAAATTTAATCACAATGACGACTACAAACTCATCCAATCCTAGAAACATATTATTCACCGTCTAAATTGTCAAACCTAAACTGCTTTCAATTTCACTTTTTTCCTTCCTAAGTCTGTTAACCCTTTACATTTTTAATAATTGAAATTCTAACTTCCCGTGGTTCTTCAAATTTTAATTCTAAACCTTAAACATCCCTTGGCCTAAAGTCTTTGATCATCCTCTCTTCTAACCCTTTTTGCTAAATCCTCTTTCAACTTTAGTTTTTCATATAATATCATTTTTGGGATTTTCTCCTAATGAAATTTCTTTTTTGATAATTTTGAAGTTCATTTTACCCTCGTTGCTTTTCTCCATTAAATTGTCACCTTGTAATTTTCATCTCTTTAATACTTTTATTGCTTATCTCAATGACTATTCTCTAATTTATTCATATTTTTCATTAACCTCTTATCAACAACTAATTTATTCATTTTTTTTACCTCTTCTCAATCGTCCAATCTCAAATCTCTTTTAAAGCTAAAGATCAACACTCCTTTCTAACATCATTTTTGTCCTTTGTCCTTGACGATGGATGGAGTGTCCACTGAAAATGTAGGATGTTTGAAAACTCTCGACACATTCTACATCCAGAAATAACAATGATCAAAAAAATTGTTGCAAAATTGAAGGATGGATTGAGTGTTGCAAAATCAAGGAAAGGGGTAGAAAATAAATGAAATATATGTTCCATGATACCTAGTAATCCATGCATTTCAAAGTTTAAGAATGAAAGTTCATAGAAAGAATATAGGGTGAGAAAGTTTATTACTAAAAAAACATACGAAAAAATACTTGAATGGAATAATTATAGAGCTCATGTCTTTTCCTGCTATCCTCAATTGCATAAAGCATCTAGTTTAGCCTCTTCTAAATTGGTCAAATGGATGAATGTTAGAAATCATGAATTCCTCATTCATTCCACTACAGAGGTATATATAACCACCCTGAACCTCCCCAATCCACAACTTGGGTGATTGAGAGGGATATGCAGCCTGTGACATATCCACCAAACAAGGATATGTGAGTATTAAAATATCAAGGAAATTGTTGAAGAAAATCGATGATGGTGGTTGTAGATGGCATTATGTAACACAAAAAATCTACCATAAAGTCATCTATCCTAATCAACTATAGATGAACAAATGGACATATCCGATTTTCGAAAACAATTGGTTTTTCATAATGAGTTTTGGAGATGAGCTTGGAAGGGGGTCACTCGCTTAAATGATGCCTTCAACATAAATATAAATCCAATGGCTCTCATATAATTTCCTTTGTTTGTGACCTATACAATTTTTAGAAAAAACATACAAACAACATTAAGAGAGAAATCATCATGTTCTCTGGGATATGATAGTCATAGTATTGACCAAGTATTCTTTTTCAATGGCCTTATGTAAGAAAAACATTGCAAAGGATTACACAAGTCATTAAATATGCTGAGAATGAATTGGAAAAACTTGAAGACACTAATGCAAAAATAATTAACCATGTTTACTAAAAGGTACAAGATTTTCCATATTTTTAATGGAAACTTGTTTACTTCATGTTAATTTAAACCTATCACTTGTATTGCGTGATATTTTTTCATGAAATAATAAAGATATCAAACGTTGCATTGAGCTTAGTCTCTACTTTTATTAATTTGAAAAAAAAACTACAATGTAATGTGAATAATTTGAAAAAAAAAAGGGCAATGTAATATGGATAAAACTTAAAAACATTAAAAAATAAATTAACATTTTTAAATAAATATAATTAAAGTTTAAATTGTTAATTGGGTTTTAGTTCAATTTCTGTAAGTGATACATTAAATATAATATCATAGGTGTTGGAATACTGAGAGGGGGTGAATCAATATTACCATTTTTCAACAATTAGTAATTACTTTTATATTTTATTGATTACCACAATAGATCAACAATGGACTTGTATGTAAAATCAATTATATAAATACAATTAACAAAAATTACAAGGTTTTATAAATAATAGTGAAGGACACCAATCTTTTTTAGAGCACCAACTCTAGGAGACACAAATCCCCTTATTCAGGGCACCAACCCTAGGAAGCTCCAACTCCCTTGTTTTTAGGGCACCAACTCCCTTGTCTTTCGGGCACCAACCCTAGGAAGCACCAACTCTAGTTTTTTTAGGGCACCAACTCCCTTATTTAGTAAAGGATATGAATCCTTCCTTGCTCCTCCCTTCCACCCTCACTACATTAGTATCATATGTTCCTCTTTGGACTCTGCTTCTGTTTTGATCTTTTGCTTTGGACTACAAAGACACCTTTTTTTTCTTATTGTTCTTTCTTGCTTATATAATATTCCAAATGGTGTGAGCTATGAAGCATTGTGTCTCTTTGTTTGAACCATTGCACCTCTTCATTTAAATTAACAATAATAAATTTTTTCTTTCCTTTATTATCATGAAGGCTTTTTAGTTTAACTAATCTTGATTTGTCCTCATAAGTTGATCACAGGTATGGATCAACTCCTTATGTTGTTCCCATTCTTCTATTGCATCCCCAGTTTTCCAACTGATCAAAATCAAGTTTTTACTCCTCTATCTTCTATAATAATGGTGTTCTTCTCGGGTTTCCTACATGAAACTGAGTTGAGCCCCGAGCGCTTTTGTTTTTCCTTTATGTGACTGCGGGATGGAACTAGGTTCTTTGGTACTTCATACTTTGAGAATTTAAACCCTTGCAATAGTTCAATCCTCTCAGAGTAAATTTCTCCGAAGTAGATATGATGGTCATGACCTAATCTGCAATTAAGAAGACAATGCTTGTTTACTTCGAGATTTTAGAGTTTCAAAACTCCTGCTCCTGCATTTTTCCAACTCCTATGGAGAAAATACGACCAGAGTGATTATCAACACTTCCCTACTATAATAACCTTCACAAGTCCAAGAGCCAAGACCATGGGCTTATTAATTTAAGTGATGTTCCAAGTGCCTCATAGCTTATGTGTTCGTAACTCATGACTGGGGGCTAGAACCTAGTCCTCTGGACTCCGACCTTTGGGCGATTTCTCCTTTACAAGCATCCAATCTTCTGAAGTTTGAAATTCCCAAAGTGGTTACCTCTCACAATGGTTGATTCGATGGTTAGTATGATTTCTGGAACCAAATCAACGGTCTAGATTCAATCCTTACACTATCCTTCCACTCACTATGACTTAATAAAACATTGAGATGGATGGACAGGATTATTTCAGAGTTAAACTTGCGCGAGGGATACATATTCTTCCAACCTCTCAACCATAAAATTCTTGTCCACGCATCATACATACATCATTTAAGAGCTTGGAAGGGTGGTTTTCAAAACCTCTTTGGTTGAATTCCAAAATAGCTTATACTCATTGATCTGTATCTTGGATCGATGGTTGTGAATGGCTCTTTTCCTCGTCCTTTACCCTTTCTTGATCAACGATCGAGAATGACTTTGGCCTTCAGCGCTTTGGGAAGTTGCTAGTGGTAGACACTGGTTTTCCTCGAAGGACATACTTCCGGAGTGACGTAGCTTGCTGACGTCACTGTTGATGTGGCACTGGTTGAGTGGCTTCCATGTGTCCCTTAGATTTGTGACTTACGTATACCTAAAATTCCAACTAGACCTTGACACTTGTCACCATTTGAATGCACCATGTGTCCTTGCCTACGTGGTCTTATGGACTATGATGATGTTGTTGGATCATGTTATCATTTATGCCAATGGTTTGATTGATTGATGTCAAGTGATTGATTGATGTCAAAGGATTGATTGATTGATGATTGATGTAATATAATATGTATTTTCCTTGATGAGAATGCATAG
>JZKD02S0294900.1:826553-839822 GCA_000966675.3 Picea glauca | reverse complement strand
TAATGCACTGATTGTGTATTAGTTTTCTTGTTGAACAAAAATTTCTCGGTGTTTTCCAAAGTTTAACATTGTTCTGGTGTTTTTTTGTATTTTTTAAAAATAATTAAATTATTTTTCAGTGTTGTGATTGGTCCTTCAAATGAACATCTTATTGTAGAGATGAAGACAATAATTTAAGAGGAAATTTAATTATGTACATTTAGCGTATGGTTGAAATGCGTGCATGTACCAATCTCAAAGTTTCGAGACCATCTTGTTTTTTGAAGCTCGCTACTGTATCATTTGGTAATTGGAGACATTTAAAGTCGTGGGTCAGGTGATTTGTATTAATTTTTATTGTTTATTATATATATATTCACTTTTGATTCTTCATTAATTTTAGTACGATTCACAAATTTTGAAGGGATTTTTATGTACTATATGAGATGATTTTGTGCGAGAGATTTTATGGATTACAACGAGTTTTAATTGAATTCTTTTGTTCTAATTAATAGTGGCAGGTGGATTTAGATTTGAGAGTCAATTTTCTAGGAGCGTAGTCTTTTTGTTTGAGAATTCATTGAAAAAACATGACTATAACAAAGAATGGAACAAACATGATTGTGATTTTGTAGCTAGTATGTGGCAATGATAAATATAACATCGTTCTTTTTGCATTTGATCATGATATAGTCTACTATAATTCACAAAGACGAGGTTCTTCCCAAGTTGCAAGTGTTGCGAATCACAACTTGCAAGACTTTTGTTTTTGGGCTTCTACAAATCTATGTAAGAGGGTAAGAAATCCTTTGCATTGCATATTATTGTTTTCAGCTTGTAATATTTTGTTAAAATGAATAGTTTTAATTGGTTGTTTATTTTTTTAATAGTACACAAATTTACCTATAACTTATGTCTGCAAAGTGTTTGCAATACTTGTTGAATAGACTGAAGGTGTTCATCTAGTATCTTGCTTTTAACCAGTGGCCTTCCATATTAATTTATGTATTTCACAGACATGTGCAATTAGTTTCTCTTCTTGTTGTTTGATAGTGTGTGCCTATGTTATCAGACTAATCGGTAGGTGTGGACACTAACAGATCTCCCTAGATCCACCTGGATCTAGAACAAAACAGGACAGGACATGACTCTTTCCCTAAGTTACGACCATTGAAATAGCTAGTAAGGAGGAACAAGTGACATACCTTTGTATCGCTTCCTTGGGTATTTGTTGCTCCCTCTTCACTCCGGTGCTCTCGTGAGGTCAATACCAAGACAACACAAACCAACCAAAGTGAATATAGCAAAATGTATTCAATCGTCAACTTATGTGAATGATCAAGGAATTACACAATAAAGTAAGAATGACTTTATGGGAAAAGGACATGCTGCTGTATCATATTAATCGAAAGTAGAAGATACAACCTGATCACCTTGATTTCACAAGCTTCCTTTCGGTGAATCTTGGTTCTAACACACACACTTGCTCTGTCCTTGCATGAAGAAGATCCAATTCCTCTTGATGGACCTACTAGAGTCTCCAAGCTTCTGCTCAAGATGGGTTCTTCACACAATTCCTTCACCAATTCTTCAATTAATCTTGCTTAACCTTTTCCATGAGAATCCTATCAATATATAGGAGAGGATGAGATGGTTACATGGATGATAATGATCCCACCAAATCAGGGAAACTAGTAAAATGATAACCATTCGAATGCCAACCCATATTCTAGAAGATTCCCTTCTAGAACCATCGAGACTTCTTCCTTTTTCCAATCTTGAGAACAAGTTCGCACCCTAGGTATAGAGCATAGTGTGAGAAGTTTTCCCCCTAGCTGAAGGTTGCCTGTGAGAATGGGTCATTCTCGCACCCTAGGTTATAAGCATCCTACGAACTCTCTTTAAAAACATGTTTTCTGGAAGGAGATGAATGCCATTTTTCTCAGGAGAAAGTCCTTGTTGGGAGCCTGAGTACACCATTGTTAATACACCATCTAGATGACCAAAATCATGGGTAACAGAATGCCCCCCAAAGTATGAGTCCAAAATCATTGACAATCGAAATACTTTGTGAACTGCGTGTGTGTGTCAAAAACCAAGAGCACACCTAATCGGAAACCTGTGAACAACCAAGCATCTGTAGAATATTATACTAGTTCTGAGGTAGGTGTTATCGATATTTCTTGTAAGGAGGGCTAGAACGCAAAAGAATGGGTTAAAACCCACTTGTCCAAGGTTTCGGATGATAATGCGCCCAAGATAAGTCACGAGCAAGTTCGAGCGGTCCAGATTTGAGCGCCCGGATCAACGGCGCATATTGGATTCTGGATCCCCCCCTGCCTTTCTACCTTTAAGCGGAGGGGGGGGTCCGAAATCGGGGGCGCACCTCTCCAACGAATCAGATCAGCGTGCCCGGATCAACGATGATGAAGACCATTCTGGACCCCCCCTCGCCATTCTACCTTTAAGTGGAGGGGGGGGTCCGAAATCGCGTATGCAGCTTTCCGACAGCCACGATTGAGGGGCCCAGATCAACGGCTCATGAGCGGCCTCCTCCCTCCCAGCTACCCTGTCTTTAACCTGTGCGAGCCCTTTTCCCATTGTGTCATCTTCCTTTCCGCCTTTCCCCTGCTGCCGTGTGTCATCCATCCACCTCCCCTCTTTGGTCCACGCGGTCCTCCCTTCTCCTCACCACTCACTCGTTACTTGCCACGTGTCCCTCTTCTTTCCACGTCAGCCTCTCACCTGAAGGCGAGTTCATTAGCTCCCGTATTCTTCCCTCCCACTTGATGTCTTCCGCCATGAATCATCCTCTGTCACCCTTCTTGCTTCTCGCCGATTCTTCCACGCCCTCGGAATTCAACGCCATCACTCCTATCATGCACCTCATCCTCCGCGCTGGCCTCCATGCCTATCCCTCAAGCTATTCAGTTATTCCAGGTGGCAGCATGAGGAGTCTTCCATATCCCGAAATGCTGAGTTGGCTGGGCTGTTCTCAATCCCAAGAAGCAGTTATTGAAGCGGTTGAGGGTGGTTAGACATCGTCTCCGCCATAATGGGGACGTCCTACAATGAATTAAAGGCACGTTGATTCGTAGTTGAAACTGTCAGAAGATCGATTGTGTCTACCATAAGTTGCACGACTATTCAAAGATTGCGGTTGCAGAGTGTCAGAAGCCATGCAGACGCAAAGCTTTCAATGCAGTTTCTTGGTTCTGCTGCTGTTGTTGTTTTGAGTATATGTAGGCATTTTTGCCATTTTTGTAGCTATCGATGGTAGAGCTAAGCTCCTGATTGTAAAGTTTCAGCAAATATTCTGGTTTCCTGGTGATGCCTCTGTGTTTGAGACTTCTTGGTTTATAACAAACAGTTCTTCTTTTTCCATCTTGGTTCCATCTTATGACGGAGGGTTCATAGTTGAATGATTCATGTGGACTTAACAATCTTGTTACGATAAAGGATTTGTTGTGACATTGTTGTGATCTCTGGTATCTATGTTTGAATGTGAAAGGATTTTGCGTTCGAATGCATTCTTCTTCAGTCTGTTACAAACCGGATGCATGTGATAGACCTTTGCACTCTTCTCCTGGAAGTCTTCCCCCTACTCACCCTTTTAATGCAACTCACTGTTTGGAGTTTATCAAGACCTCACTCGTTCATGCATGCTTGGTCTGGTTTCTGAGTTGAGACGATACCGTTCTGAGTTTCCTTCCATTTGATCACCCTTCAAACAAATCGTGACATTAAACTGATGGGCGTCGGGCTCTGCTCCTGCTAGCAATCTAGGAGTGACCTCCGACTCCAACATTTCTGGCGCCGTTGCTGGGGACGAAGTTGAATATTTTCCCTGGGATTGAACGACAAAGATTAAGCTGATTCTGAAGGTGCATCAGATATCAGAACTTGAAGATTGCTACTGTGCACCTGGCAACTCCACTGTGATGACTCCGCTGGGGAGAACCTATTCTGTCAATTGTGGCTTCGAGAGGTAGACACACGAGGTCTAATCCACACTTGCCTTTAGCCACATCAGAAGCAGACTTGGAAGTGGTGCATAGAAAGGGAAAGAGCTCTGCAAAAGGAGTTTCCATCGCTGAAAAAGGTAATACGCCATCCCCTTCTGTGAAAACTCCATTTTCTTATTCTCAGCTTCCTAGTCGTACTTCCTCTTAGGTTTCCCATTTTCTGAACTTCGGGAGTGTTCCTGTTGAGTTTTCTCCTCCTGGTCTAGTATCAAAGGGAGAAATCCTTTTCACTCCCCCCTTAGGAGGTTTCACTACTCCTCCTTTTATTACTACTGCTGCGCAAAGAGAAACATCTGCATATTCAGGTCCCTTAGACCTTTCTCTGTTTTCCCCGTCGTCTCCTGTGAGGACCTCTTTTCCTACCTCTCCTATTCACACTCCTCCTCCCAGTTCTCCTCCACCTAATATCCCTATGGCTGGTGCTAATCCCCCTCCGAATAGAATGGATGCCATAGTCGCTGCTAGATATGCTCCTTTAGTCCTAGCTCATCCTATGAATCCTCTCCCTGCTGGAGACTACTTGAAGTACATGCCCAAGTTCACTGGGGAGGGAGACATAACTGCAGAGGAGCACTTGGCTGCTTTTTACAATTATGCAGACAACCTGAACATTGAAAATGAAGATGTCTGGATGAGAGTTTTAGTTCAGAGCTTGGATGGTGAGGTGAGGAAGTGGTTCAGGGGACTGGCCCCTGGATCTATTGCTGGAATTGAAGTCCTGGATACTGTTTTCCTGAGGCAGTGAGGAGACAGAAAAGATTACATATACTATATGACTGAGTTTGGGTCGCTGAAGAAGTAGGAGGGAGAGTCGGTCTCTGATTTCTCCAAAATGTTCAATAAGATGTATAACAAGATTCCTGCAGAGATAAAACCCTCAGAGGCCTCTGCTCAAATTTCCTATGCGGGTGCTTTTGACCCTGATTTCTGTCTCTTATTAAGAGAAAGAAGAGCTACCTCCTTAGCTCAGATGAAAGATGCAGCTATAGAGGTAGAGTCCAACATACTAGCCACTGACAGATTAAGGACCAGAGCCGACACTGACAGGAGAAAGGGAAAATCAGAAGCCTCGGTTTCTGGCTCCGACATTTTCGGCCCATCACTGCCCCACCCTCAAGTAAATGAGCTGACCCAGGTGATGAAATTTCTGAAAGAAGAGATGGAGAGATTGAAAATAGAAAGAAAACAACTGAACAAGGGCCCCCAGAACACCGAGAACAGAGGAGGTTTCAGAAGGCCAAATAATTTTGCTCCTCCAACTATGCACAGAGAGAAGGAAAGAGACAGGGATGACCAAAGGATTCAGGCTCCTTTCCAGAACAATTTTGTGGCTAATGAAGAGGAAGCAAAAGTAGATGAGCCCAAGCCTAAAATTCACTCTATAGAAGTCACTCCTCCTTTCCCTCATCTAACTCAGTCAGCGTACGAGGAATCCCTCATGAACAGTCAGCTAAATGAATTGAGCAAGGGAGACAAAGCTGGTGGTGGCCGAGGCAGGTATAACCTGAGATCCGACAAAAGGGCAGCAACACCTGATATTCCTGAGCCATCCGCCAGGACAGAGAAGCCTGCTAATGAGGTAGCAGATAGCCACAGAGGTAATAAGGCCCAGCTCCCCTCCCCTATTATTCAAAATCATGTTCCTGAAATTAGAGAAATGCCAAAGCTTACATCTTCCTTTAATTTCGAGCATGAAATTCAAAAGATCAGAATCCCTGTGCCCCTCACTGAGTTAATCAAACATGGCGAATTCAAGAAGCGCTTCTCTGACCTTTTGAAATCTGAAGCCTCAGGCCCATCCACTGACTTTATAAACCTCCAAGATGAAAGGCCAGCAGTTGTCCTAGGCCCCATGGTAGAAGACATAGATGATTCATCCCCTCCCTTCTACACCTCTCTGAACATACATGACAAGGTACTGCACAACTGTTTGATGGATTCAGGAGCCTCTCACAACCTCATGCCCAAAGCTGTCATGGAGGAATTAGGACTGGAAGTCACCCAAGCCTACCATGACCTCTATTCTTTTGACTCCAGAAGAGTGCAGTGTTTGGGAGTCATCAAGGACCTGGTAGTCTCTTTGTTTCAGCTGCCCATGAAGAGCATGATCATGGATATCGTGGTAGCTGATGTTCCCCCCAAGTTTGGTATGTTGTTGTCAAGGTCTTGGATTAAGAGACTTGGAGGGACGTTACAAATGGATCTCACATATGCCACAGTTCCAGTTTTTGGAGGGGAACATAGAAGACTGTACAGAGGAGCTCAGCTGGCCTACATTGTCAGTGATGAAGCAGACCCCACTAATCATCCCATCTTTGCACTTGACACTGGCTTAGGGTCTAGCTTGTTACAGGTCACTGAGACTTCTGAGGCCCCTTTGCAAATCAGAAAGCAGCCTAGTCTTAATCAAGAAATGCCTCCTCTAACCGCCTTTGTTTGGAAGATGTTCTTTGACAGAGCTTCTTCCAGTATAGGTGCAGGCACCAGAGTGGTACTCAGATCCCCTTCTCAAGAGACCATATCGCTGTCATACAAGCTAGAATTCGACGTCACCAATAATGTGGCAGAGTATGAAGCTCTGGTTCTGGGATTAAGAGCTGCAAAGGAGATGGGAATCAGAGAAATGGCTGTATTTGGAGATGCGGAACTGATTGTCCAGTAGGTCAAAAACGTTTATCAGGCTAAGCATCCTCAACTCAAGAATTACAGGAGCGAGGTATGGGACCTAGTTGATAATTCTTTCCTACCTTTTAACATCTCTTTCATTCCGAGGGAAGAAAATGCCTCAGCCGACTTTCTAGCCTTTTCGGCTAGTCTGTTTGAAGTTCCTGCGTCACCCACAGCTCAATCTGATGTCGAGATAAGATACAGGCCCGCAGTACCAAACAATGTCAGACATTGGAGAGTATTTGAAGATGATCAGGAGATCGAAAATTTCCTCCAATCCATTGATGACTTTTCTGCATTGCACATAGATGAGGACCCTGACACAGAAGATGGTCATCGTCCCGAGGGTTTTTTGAATGAAATTGCCGACCATTAGATTATTCAACTGCCGAGCAATCACATACCAAGAGGTCTGATCCCATTAGAAATATTGTTTGATGGGAATGATGTGGCAGTGAGGGGGAGAGTTTCAGGCGATGATGCTGATACGACTGAGTGCAACATAGGCACAACGGAGGAGCCCAAGTTTGTCAAGCTATCATCAAGTCTGACCGAGGACCAAAGGATCGAATATACGAAGTTGCTGAAGGAATTTGTTGACGTGTTTGCATGGACCTACAAATACCTCAAGACATATGACACGTCAGTCATTGAGCACAAGATCCCACTGAAAGAGGAGGCTAGACCATTCAAGCAGAAGCTGAGACAGATAAACCCTACACTGCTACCTGTCATGGAGAGAGAGGTGAAAAAACTGCTGGATGCCCAAATCATAGTCCGCTTGAGATACTCTAGCTGGGTAGCCAATTTGGTCCCAGTAAGAAAGAAGAGCAGAGAAATCAGACTCTGTGTCAATTTCAGGAACCTGAACAGGAGTTCAAGGAAGGACAATTATCCCTTGCCCAACATGGAACATATATTGCAGAAGGTTACGGGCGCATCCACGATATCTATGATTGATGGTTTTTCTGGCTATAATCAAATATCAGTCATGCCTGAAGATAGAGAAAAGATAGCCTTCACCACTCCTTGGGGCACCTTCATGTATGCCAAGATTCCATTCGGGTTGATGAACGCAGGAGCAACGTTTCAGCGAGCCATGGACATAGCCTTCATCGGGGAGAAAGACAGGTTTGTGGTGATTTACCTAGATGATATAACAGTCTTCTCCAAGACTGATAAAGAACACCACTGCCACTTGAAGAGGGTTTTCCCGAAATGTCGCAGGTTTGGCCTTTCCCTGAATCCCAAGAAATCATTGTTTGCTATGCAAGAAGGGAAGCTGTTAGGCCTCTCAGCAGAGGGAGTGAGAATCGATCCGGACAGAGTAGAAGTAATCCAGGCCCTGTCACTTCCCAGATCTAAAAAGGAGGTCCAAGCATTTTTGGGAAGGATTAATTTCTTGAGGAGGTTTGTTTCAAATTTTTCCGAATTAGTGAAACACATCACAACCATGCTCAGGAAGGGGAACAAAGTGAAATGGACTATTGAACCCAGGAAGTCTTTTGACCAAATAAAGAAGGCACTGACCGAGGCTCCTGTGCTAATCAGTCCAGATTATTCTAAAGAATTTCTAATATTCTCTTTTGCTTCTTGTGACACAGTAGCAGCAGTTCTGTTGCAGAAAAATGATCAAGGGCAAGAGAAGCCCATTGCTTTCTTTAGCAAAGCGCTGAGAGATGCAAAGCTCCGGTACGAGATCATGGAGAAGCAGGCTTATGCCTTGGTGAAAGATCTTAAAGCTTTCAGAGTTTATGTCTTGCATTCAAAAATCATTGCTTATGTCCCTTCAGCTTCTGTGAAGGACATTCTTATACAGCCTGACATAGAAGGAAGAAGAGGTAAATCGATCGCCAAGATCCTAGAGTTTGACCTGGAGATTAAGCCCACCAAGTTGATAAAGGGGCAGGGTTTAGCCAAATTACTGGCTGAATCAAATTGCAAAGCCTTGGGAATCAATTTCATCGATGAGCAAGCTGAGTCATCCAATAGGGATTCCCAAAGCACTGTACCACTAGTAGCCTGCCCCTGGTACAAAGATATCTTGTATTTTTTGCAAGAGTTGAGGCCTCCTGATGGGATGAAAAAAATCAAGGCAAGAGCTTTAAAACTCAAAGCAATCAGGTATTGCCTTATTGACCAAACCTTGTATTGGAAGGACCCTCTAGGGATATTACTAAGGTGTCTAGATCCGCAGCAGGCCCAAAAGGTTATGGATGATTTCCATAGTGGTCTCTGTGGAGGTCATCATTTTTGGAAGACCACAGCTCATAAGATCCTCCGAGTTGGGTATTACTGGCCCACCTTATTTCCTGATGTTTGCAGGGAAATCTGAGCTTGTCTTAAATTCCAGAAATTCTCAGGAAAGCAACAGCTCAAATCCTTGCCATTGAAACCTGTGGTGGTCTCAGCAACTTTTTGGCAGTGGGGATTGGACTTCATCGGGGAAATTCACCCTCCCTCAAGCGGCCAGCACCGATGGATTCTGATAGCAACCGACTGCTTCACTAAATGGATAGAAGCTGTCCCTACCAGAATCACTTCTCACAAAGTAATCATCAGCTTCCTGGAAGACATCATAGCTATATTTGGCTACCCTAGCAAGATTGTCACTGACAATGCTTCCCCATTTCGGTCTGAGCCTCTGGTCAAATTTTGTGAACAATTTGGAATTTCGCTAATCCACTCCACTCCCTACTATCCTCAGGGAAACGGACTAGCAGAGTCCTCTAATAAAAGCCTAATCAAGATTATCAAGAAGCTGTTGGAGGACAATAAGAGGGCCTGGGACTCAAAGCTCAAATTTGCTCTCTGGGCTGATTGGGTGACAACAAAGAAATCCCCGGGCCTATCACCTTTCCAACTGGTTTATGGAATAGAGGTCGTTTTCTCCACTTAGCTCGCCTTACCTGTAGCAAATCTCCTCCAAGACTATGAGGGAGAACCTAACCATGTGCTCAGAAGAATTCATTAGATGGTAGAAGTGCAGCAGATCAGAGAGCAGGTCCTGGACAGAGCTTACAATCATCAGCAGAAGATCAAGCAAGCTTTCGACAGGAAAAGAAAAAAGAAAGGATTTGAGCAGGGTGATCTAGTGCTCAAATGGGATGTACCCAGGCAGGAAAAGGGCAAACACAGTAAATTTGATGCCCTCTGGTTCGGGCCTTTCAAGAACCCTGAAGTATTTTCAAACAACACTTACAGGTTGCAGGATCTGGAAGGCAATGAAGTTTTTAGTGGCCCAGTCAATGGGCACTTCTTAAAGAAATGTTTTATGTGAGCCTCAGTCGGCTCGTTTTGTTTTGTTTGTAAATATTGTTTTTGTTTTTGTTTTTGTTTTTCTGACTAATAAATGACTCCATAGCCCAACAACAAAGGCACTAAGTCTGCAAAAGAGTTATTAGAGCATCACAGGGACAACTCTATCCCCCATGGAGCCAAATGTTATCGATATTTCTTGTAAGGAGGGATAGAACGCAAAAGAATGGGTTAAAACCCACTTGTCCAAGGTTTCAGATGATAATGCGCCTAAGATAAGTCACGAGAAAGTCCGAGCGGTCCAGATTTGAGCGCCCAGATCAACGACGCATATTGGATTCCGGACCCCCCCGCCTTTCTACCTTTAAGCGGAGGGGGGGGGTCCGGAATCGCGTATGCAGCATTTCGGCGGCCACGATCGAGGGGCCCAGATCAATGGCTCATGAGCGGCCTCCTCCCTCCCAGCTACCCTGTCTTTAACCCGTGCGGGCCCTTTTCCCGTCGTGTCAACTTCCTTTCTGCCTTTCCCCTGCTGTTGTGTGTCATCCATCCACCTCCCCTCTTTGGTCCGCGTGGTCCTCCCTTCTCCTCACCACTCACTCGTTACTTGCCACGTGTCCCGTTTCTTTCCACGTTAGCCTCTCACCTGAAGGCGAGTTCATTAGCTCCCGTCTTCTTCCCTCCCACCTGATGTCTTCCGCCATGAATCATCCTCTGTCACCCTTATCGCTTCTCACCGATTCTTCCATGCCCTCAGAATCCGACGCCATCACTCCTATCATGCACCTCATCCTCCACGCTGGCCTCCATGCCTATCCCTCAAGCTATTCAGTTATTCCAGGTGGCAGCGTGAGGAGTCTTCCATATCCCAAAATGCTGAGTTGGATGGGCTATTCTCAATCCCAAGAAGCAGTTATTGAAGCGGTTGAGGGTGGTTAGACATCATCTCCGCCATAATGGGGACGTCCTACAATGAATTAAAGGCACGTCGATTCGCAATTGAAATTGTCAGAAGATCGATTGCGTCTGCCATAAGTTGCACGACTATTCAAAGATTGCGGCTGCAGAGTGTCAGAAGCCATGCAGACGCAAAGCTTTCAATGCAGTTTCTTGGTTCCGCTGCTATTGTTGTTTTGAGTATATGTAGGCATTTTTGCCATTTTTGTAGCTATCGATGGTAGAGCTAAGATCCCGACTGTAAAGTTTCAGCAAATATTCTGGTTTCCTGGTGATGCCTTTGTGTTTGAGACTTCTTGGTTTATAAAAAATAGTTCTTCTTTTTCCATCTTGGTTCCATCTTATGACGGAGGGTTCACAGTTGAATGATTCACATGGACTTAACAATCTTGTTACGATAAAGGATTTGTTGTGACATTGTTGTGATCTCTGGTATCTGTGTTTGAATGTGAAAGGATTTTGCGTTCGAATGCATTCTTCTTCAGTCTGTTACAAACTGGATGTATGTGATAGACCTTTGCACTCTTCTCCTAGAAGTCTTCCCCCTACTCACCCTTTTACTGCAACTCACTGTTTGGAGTTTATCAAGACCTCACTCGTTCATGCATGCCTGGTCTGGTTTCTGAGTTGAGACGATATTGTTCTGAGTTTCCTTCCATTTGATCACCCTTCAAACAAATCGTGACATTAAACTGATGGGCGTCGGGCTCTGCTCCTGCTAGCAATCCAGGAGTGACCTCCAGCTCCAACAGTAGGCATTCCCATACTCGGATCATGGACGGATGACACTATAAGCATAGGTCATGGCCACCAATCATATACTGTGGATCCATGCCGTCAAAATATTGCATAGCCACCAGGAATACACTGTGGATCTATGCAAGAAAATTCAAATTGAGATGACATAGCCACGAGACATACAAAGTGGATCTATGTTTCAGCAAATTATACATATTCCATCGCAACTTGGACCAAAGAGATGAGATCCAGCGTCTTCAATCCTATCGCCCGAAAGTACGAATCTAACCACATGATTACATGTGTTGAAGTCGAACATGGTAGAAACCACTTGATTACCGGTCATTGATGAAACCATTAACAAGCACGAGGGAAATCACCATTAATGTCAATGATTCCCAAGGTACACTATTACAATCCACCGAATGTGAATAAATGAGGTGAGGTTGAACATCCGACAGAATTTCCCGATCAAGGGTCAATGATGAAAACCCACTGTCGAAAGCGAGGAAACTTGTCGTTGAGGCATGCAAGTCCCAAGGTACCAAATAATTTCTAAGTCTTGTTTTAGGATAATGAGCTGGAGTCGATGGAACAAAACTCATCACAGGAGGGCCTTGGTGTATCCCCCATCAATGACACGAAATGAGTAACATATTTTGAAGTTGGAACAGAGTATGATGTAACTTGAACTGGACACAAGGAAGGTCAACACGGAGAGAATGGACAACTGTAGATGGCTGACTTGATAGAGGTTTCAGATGAACTTCTCTTGAACATATGAATGACATGACCAATGATTTGGCAGCATTGACTCAGAGACGACTCAGGATATGACCTTGTAGCAAATTGAATGAGAGACGAATGGATTTCCCAAACCGGCTTCAAATAATGAATAGGGGGGTGTCATGTTCAAGAGTGACACTTACTGCCAATAATACGAATACGGAAACACATCCCTTTCCCAAATTTCCCCCCCACCATTTTTGGCAAGTACCTCTTTATTTTTATGCAAGCTTGAGGAGGATAACATATGCTTGTTGATGTAAGCTCATCCTTCGAACGAGTCCCTCGAAGTATGTTTAACGAACCCTAGGAAGGAGTGGTTCGATCCCATTGTGGGTATTTTGATGTTTGTTTAACGAGTCCAAGGATAGAAAACTCGAGGGTTTTTCATGTTTTGAGAGTCTGAAAAACACTTAAAGAGGACTCTCTCAGTTCCTTTTTCGTAAAATAGTTCGAAAGGACCGAAAAAGTGATAAACTATCGCCCATCAAACGTTTTATTCAAATGATTTTACGAGCGTGAACAAAACAAGGTCGCTCGACAATCTTTTCATGTTTAGAGAGTCTAAAAAGAGCTTAAAGGGAACTCTAGGGGGTTCCTTTTTTGTATAACCTTTACAAGTCTAAAAAAGTGATAAAAGTATACTCGGTTATATTCTCACATATTTACGAGCACGAGAAAGAACAAAGACTAAGCTTGGTAACTTATTCTCATGTATTATCGGACTAATCGGTAGGTGCAGACACTAACTGATCTCCCTAGATCCACCTAGATCTAGAACAAAACAGGACAGAACATGACACTTTCCTTAAGTTTTAGATATTGAATTTACTAACTAAAGAGGGATAGGTGACATACT
>JZKD02S0294900.1:803933-825268 GCA_000966675.3 Picea glauca | reverse complement strand
GCCATAATTTTTATTAGATACTTATTTAAATTGGGGAATAAATTGGTTCAATTATTCTTTAAGTAGTAGACAAAGTTACGTGTAACTTGTGTTTGCAAGGTATCTAAAATACTTATTGAACATGTTGAAGGTGTTAAACTTATATCTTTATTTTAACCAAAGGCCTGCGATATTAATTTATGTGTTTCATAGACAGGTGCAACTAGTTTCTCTGTTTGTTGTTTGATAGTGTGTGCCTCATGCATAGTGCAACTACTCTGTTTTATTGAAGTTTGATGTGGTTTTTTATTTAACTATTTTTCTAGCCATCATATGAAAAATGTATGTCCCCAAAGTGCTCTCTCATTTTCATTTACATTTGAATATTCAAAGAGATGCATTTTCGAAAGATATATGTTGATGTCATGAATCCCATGCAATTCATGTGAGAAATTGTATCCTAGTTCATATTGACATGATTCCAATGCATCTATATCTCCATATTCTAAACAAACCAAGAAATTTTCTATTAATCCATTTCACAATTCAATGGAAGAGAAACAAAAATACAACAGGATGTGGAATGCATCAAATAAACAATGTATAGGAGTATATGAAAATGCATCAAATCTAAAAAGATCATTGCAAAGTACTAGATGGTCAATATTTCCATGTATAATGAACAACTCCTTATGTGTGGAGCCTTTTTCTTTGACCATATATTTGCACTCCACATAACTATATCTTCTACACTTATGCACTCCACATAGGTATATCTCCATACCACTCATCCTTCTTCACTCTCGTGCTTTTGCACCTCTACATTTGCAATAGTTTCGCACCACGAGTTGTGACAATCCACATAATTTTCATGATCACTGAGTCATTTATGGCATGTTTATTTGCTCAGATTTATGAGGAAAGGTTAGGGATTTAGAACTAATGCAAAGTAAAAGTCTCTCTTTTCTATGAACTACTTAGCAATTTCTATTTATGATTACATGTTCTCTGAAGGTAATACATGTTTGTGGGAAAGAAACTTTATTAAATATGTTTCATACACTTGGCCTTAAAGCAATTCTAGCACTGTAATGTATTTGTTTAAAAAAATTCATAGTGAAAAGTCTTTTTACTTAGCAATTTTTCAGGTTGTGTGGAAGCTTTTGCTATGACCATATCTCCGGACTCCGCATAGGTATATGCCCCACAAAGGAAAAATTTATTCCATTTTCAACCCTTGTGCAGAGAATTCATACTTTCAATCCTTGTGCGGAGAATTCCTACCACTTATCCTCTAGCACTCTCGTACTTCGGTGCCTCCACACTTCTGCAGTCCACACAACTATATCATTCACTCCTTTGCACTCTGCACATGTATATCCCCCGCATAGCCAACACTTGGTATATTTTCAAACTTTGTGCAGAGAATTCATACAACTCATCCTCCCGCACTATTTCACTCCCTCACCTCTGCACTTCCAATATTTTTGCATTGGGAATTGTGACAAGCCACATAATTTGCATGATAACCGAGTCATTTATGGCACGCTGATTTTCTCCAATTTACAAGGAAATGGAAGGGATTTAGAATTAATGTGAAAAAAATGTCCCTCTTTTCTATGAGATACTCAATGGATTCTATTTATGATTACCCCTATTCCAAAGGTAATTGATATGTGTGGAAAATCCATTTTAGCAGGTTCACATCCTACACTTGACCTTAAAACAATTCTAGCTCTTTAATTTATTTATCTTTTGACAATTTCCTAATCAAAAGCCTTTTTACTTAGCCATTTTTGAGGTTGTGTGGAATCTTTTTCTATGGCCATATCTCCACACACCGCATAGCTATACCTCTCTTTCACAACTAACAACTAGTCTATTTTCAACTCTTGTGCAGAGAATTCATACCACTCACCCTTTTGCACTCTGACACTCTGGCAACAACAGTTTTTGAACATGATGAAGATGTTCATCTAGTATCTTGATTTTATCCAATGGTTTTCCATATTAATTTACGTATCCAACAAACATGTGCAACTAGTTTCTTTGCTTTTTTTATATGGCCCACGTCTACAGACATAGTTGAATCTAATACATAGAAAATCTCCTAATATGGACATCCAAGATTCTGATTGCCATGTATTCCAAATAATTCTACTCTTATTGTTTGACAATGTGTGCCTCATGCATAATGTAGCTACTTTGTTTCATTGAATTTTTCTTTGGCATTGGTGTAATGTTTGAGCAAACCACTCTTGTTTCTTCCGCTCTATTACTCAATCATATGGTAGAATTAAATATTTTTTTAGTGTATCATATATGCTAAAGAAAATTAGTACCTGATTATTATTTTTATTTTCAGGGGTAAGTTAAATGAGTTAAAGACTATTTCAGAAACTATATAGATAAAAAAGAATCAAAGTTAAACATAAACAAAAACAAGGTGTGTTGTTTTAAGATTGTATTGTTCTTTTTATTTTCTGGTTGCTTAATTCTATAGACATGGCTTAGGCATCATTTGAATGTCATAAATTAAAACATGCCAGAGACAACAGATGTTGAAAACTATGAAAGTAAGGAGTGGTGCATTGTACATGGTAATATTGACCATGTGTTTTATAGGAATGGTCTTTTTAGATTTGATGCATTTTCATATACCCTAGGGGATTGTTTGTTTGATTCATTCCATGTCTTGTTGCATTTCAGATACTCTTCAATAGAATTGAAAAATTGATTGATAGATCATTTATTTGTTTGTTTAGACAACAAAGATATAGAGGCATTGAAATCATATCAGTTTGATCTAGGATCCAATTTCTTGTACAAATTGCATGGGATTCATGAAATTAGCATATATCTGTTGAAAATGCAACTAGTTGCATCTTCAAATGTAAATGAAAAGGAAAGAGGGTTTTGGGGTGATACATTTTGCATATGATGAATAGAAAAATGGTTAAATATATTGATTGCAATTTGGTCAGTAACGAGGAAAATAAAGTATTTTCATTTCAACATAAATGAAAATACAAATCCATATTGCATCTTGTTTCATGATGCAAATCCTGTTAGTGGTAATTACAAATGATTGATTTACAAAAAACTATCTAGATGCAATCTTGAATAATATAATACGTACTTGTCATCGATGTGCAAAAACCTTGAATACTATTGGAAGTTGTAAATGTGTTGAAATTGCACAGAATAGATCTAGCTAGCAAATGACATACACAGTTTGCAGAGAAAATATGAGAAAAGAGAGGCATGAGAGAAAGAATGGAAGAATTCTCATTAACCAAATGAATGAATGATAATTTAAACATAATATACTCTGTATAAATCAACTATTGTGCATTGGAGGAGAAGCCAATGCACCATAATGGTTCTCTAGAGTGATCTGGACACACACCAACAATTACAGTAGTAAACTACCACCTAGTCTAGTCGCTTAGGAAGTTACAAGAGTGAACTACCACCTAGTGTGAGTTAACTAGTCTCTGAGTCTTCGGTTAACTAACTGAAAAAGAGTAAAGTGAGGAGGAGATCATGGAATCATGATTAATGCGCTAGTATGGTGATGATCCCAAGGACAATGCAGATTAGATGGTGATGATCCTAATGTTGCATGGTGATAATCCCAATGTGGCATATAGACTCCACTCAACTGATCAAACTGAAGCGTGAAATGAAGAGAATATTCTCCCTAAAATATAGGATACTGAATAAGGACTAACAAACATAGGGAAAACCTTAGGAAAAATAAACCCTAGGTGTGTGTGAATTATCTCCAACAAAAGTGTAATATGAATAAGATGCATTATTATGGATTGAACATAGCAATAGCTACATCTAATTGCAATAATAGTTTGTTCCAACCAATATGCTATTTGATAGCTATAGACTTCAATCTACAATCATTGAGACTTTATATTGTGCAATCCTTTTGCAATGCAATCATGAGTGGTGACCAGAATACATTGCTTTGCTTGCACCAATATCCAGGACTGGGTGTTATACATAATAAAACAATGTTTGTGAATTGGAAAGAGTATCTTGAAAATATGGCAATATCATATGAAAGAGGGAAGATAGAGGGTGGGAGATTCTGTTTTCAATGGATATCAATCATTTTCAATGTATATATATCCAAGTTTGGTCACTCCATGGAAAAAATATTGTCAACTTGTATTCCACTAACTTGAACTGTGATAAAATAGTTGATGTGTTGTCATTTGAAATATATATAGTTTACATTCACTATGATCCATTGTTAAGAGAAAAATACAATGACATATGAAATAAACGTTGTGACCAACAAATAATGGGTCTAGTCAATACGCGTGGGATCAACTATAATATAGATATAATAGTTCCATTGAGAAAAATAATGGGTTATAATGTAATGGTTCTTGAACATGTACTAGAAAAATGCCAACATATACATCATGTACATGGTAGGGATAAAATGACATTAGAAAATAACACTATATCCTCGAGATGGCTAGTCATAAAGAAAAGATAAGTACAATTGAGAAAAGAGACTTAGTTATCACATACTAAAAAAGATGATCCATGAAAAAAATTTGCAATTACACATTCCCCATCGAGAATGGAATTAAAAGTCATGCACATGATCAAGATGCATTTTTGAACAATGCAACAATGTGTGGTAGTAAAAGAACAAGAGTGGCATACACCAAATTGAAATGAATATAGTCTAGTGCCAAAACAGGATAGAAAAGAAAAAGAAGATGTTCATCTACTTAGCATATTGATGTAAAAAAAAAACAAGCATGACAACTCTATGTGAAATAGATCCAAGACACGCCTAGGAATGAATGTGAAATTTGTGAACAATTGCATTTTTCAAAGAACATTAGAGGCTTCAACAAAGAATTGAAGAAAGAATATCTGAGCTTGACAACATGTGACAAAAAATTCTCTTGGAACAATATGTGTATTAATTGCAAAATAACACTTGAAAATGGGAAGCTACCATAGTTTGCAACACATGATGAAACAAGACGTAATATGTCATTACCAATTACAAGTACACTCTCAACACTTGAAGAGATACTTGCATCACTCATAATTGCATTTGCACAAATTAGACAATGGGGCTACAAACGATCTCAAATTGGCTTGATAGGGTCCATCATCAATGCGCCTATTCAAATGGATATTGTCCAAAAAGCATTGCCACAATCCATGGATGAAACAAGGACAATTGTAGTTGCATTGAAAATATGACTACAATATAAAAATGCATATTAGACCAGAAGAGTATGTCTACATATTTTCATGGGAGAATTAAAGGAATTATATTCGAGAACTCTATACAAGATTGGAAACATCTCTATAAACAAAGAACTGACTGATGTTATCAAACAATATAATAAAAAATGCATGGAAAATACAAATTATGATTGTGAAAGTGATATGGAAACAAAATTGGATAGTGAAATACCTAGTGAAACATTGGTACATGGATTCATAGAGCTGCATTGCACCATGATTTGCAAGACAAGATCATTGAAGTTGCACTTGTTGAAGGACAATGTCCACTTGGAATTTTCATGGAAAAGTAAACAAAAGAAATAAACTTTTCAACCCTATTCTATGGAAATCTGCATGATAATGACATTGTAAAGAGATTTGGTTACCAAAAAATAGTGAAATGGGAATTGCTACATGCTAGTAGTGATTTCTCATATCACTCAACACATTTTTTTTTTCAAAATGATGCGAGCAATAATCAACAAAGTGATTTCCTACATGTGGATACAAATAATAAAGGGAAAACTATGAGGATGAAAGGTGTTGGAAAAATATGTGAAGTACAAACCAAATTTAGAAAAGATGGTTAAATTTGATATTGGATACATAGATTTCAAAAATATTTTCATTTCTCTTGATTACTTACAACATATTAATAAAAATGTATTTGCAATGATATGACAGTTTGGGCCTCCGAACTTTTTCATCCCATTCACAAGTGCAAAGCATCAATGGAATCAATAGGTCTTTGCATTGAGTAAATTGTATAAGAATAAAGGAAATGGAAATCACTCTGAAACAATGGAATACAATGACATTGATTACCTCATAAGAAAGGACCCAGTCATATGTAGTTGTTATTATAGACATAGAATCAATGCTTTAAAGCAATTGATATGTCACGGAAAAACCTTTTTCAGAGAAGTATAAGACTACTACTTTGTGACATAGTTCCAGAATAGAGGAAGCAAGCATGAACATGGGTTGTTGTGGATAGAAGATGCGTCGAAATATGGAAGGGAAAGTGATTCATAAATTGTGAATTTTTTGGACAAGTACATAACCTATAACACATATCATCTACATCCAAATCTTGTCAAATTACATAGGAATTTCCATACAAGAAGTTGTAAGAAATGAAAGAATTCACATTGCAGATACAACTTTCCTATGTCGTTGTTACACATGAAATTTTCACACTTAGGTACCTCACCCTAAGTGTTGTAAGTGTCATATAAGTGTCTCATACACCTTGACACCATGGAATAACCTATGTCACAATCCCTAGTCAATGTGGAGGAGGGATATATTACATGAAGGACAAAATACCAAGTGCACTTGAATTATTATTAATATTCATGAAAAAGAAATTAATTAAGTGTGAGAATCCACCTCACATTTGGTTTCCTATTTTTTAGGGAAGGTGGAGGATCTCATGGATGGTTGAAATATTTCCTCCTTAAAAATACTTGAGAGACATTTCCTCCCCAAAATCCTTAAGAGATATTTTCTCCCTAAATATCTTAGAGATCCTTTTGTTAGTGGATCTGATGAGAGATCCTCTCCATGGTGGTTAAGCCTCCAAATCCTATATAATGAGGGATTTACATGGAGAAAGGAGGAGATAGAGGAGTTTAGAGATACCAAACTTATGATCTCATGAGAAGTGGAGAAAGGAGAATAATCAGTGAAAAGTATTGTCATTTTGATTATGGACCATTTGAGCAAGGGTTTGGACAAGGAGAGCTTGGTGAGGCTACTACACTTTGTAAGCACCTTATTTTTTTCTCATTAATACATGTTCTTGGTCTGTTTCCTTCAAGTTGGTGTACATTTGCATGGACTTGTCTCTTTGGATGAATCTAGTTTTAAACTAATCATGGTAGAATAGGAAGTATGATTTGTCTTCGTCGTCTATTGGATTGCAAGACTCCTTGAAAGGCTTGAGGATCAAGGCTCAAATTGGACTGAGCGAGGACAAACTTTGTAAAAAGGTACTCATAATATCTTCCTCTTCTCTATTGAATAATTTATCTATGTTTAAAGGAATGTCTTGATCATAGGGGTCTAAGATCCAAGAGGGAATTCACCTGTCTGCAGGGGAATTTTCCTACAACATAAATTGGCGACTCCACTAGGGATCAACATTGATTTGTATTTCCTTGGTTTTTCCATGACCTTTTCCCACCTTTTAGATAAGTTTTACTGTTTGTTTATGATCCATTACCTTTCTCTCATCTTCACTAGCAATTTCACCAATTTCTTTCTTTCTGGATGAGTTTTTCTTGAATTTTTTGGCTTGTTTTTGAGTTTTTGGGAAGACCAACGCTTCCCTGTAAGCCATATCATAGTGCTAGCACTCCCCTACAGTGATTTAAAGAGAGTTGCAGTGCTCTGTACCCTTGAGACAGGGAGCGTTGGTCTCCTTCTTGGAGAATTGTTTCCCTCTTCTACTCAAATTTTTTCAGCCTATTTTGTGGAAGTATTTACCCAGATTCTGTATGTTGGTTTGTGAATTTCTTTAGGTTGATATGTAGTTCTTATCACTCCCTATTGTCTTGATTGGAGCTTGAAAATTTTTCAGGAATGTGAAATTTCCCTTTCTTGTTGCTTGGTTTGTTGGGACAATTTGAGTGATTTCCCTTTCTCCCTGTCTTTTCTTGGATTCTTCTATGCATTTTCTTGTACTCCTTGAATGCTTGTTAGTTGTTGAATCCTTGATTTGATTTCTTGTTAGAACAAGTTTCTACTTGTTTTCTTTCAGTTCTCATTGTTTTGAGTGCATGCTTTGTTTGAAACCTTTGTCGCTTCATGTCTTTTGCATCTGCATATGACTCTTTCTTCTGATTGAAAGTAGTTGAGAATTGAAGGATTTGTATTTACTTTCTTTATACATTAGAATCAAACAAAGAATATAGATGCATTCTTTCTTTTGGGTAGTGAAACTAGCTTGTATTTGAAGTAGCAAAATTTCATGGTTTTTGGCATTTTTTGATCTTAATCGTGTATTGGTGTACAATCTCTTTGACTCATTTCTTGAAGATATTGGTATTGATGAGTTTAATAAAATTTTGAGACATTGTGCATCTGTGAATGATAAACGTTTTCTCCTTCTTGTAATATATCTTTCATCGAAGTGAAATATTTTCATTCTTATTTCTTTGCATTGTTTAGATTCGGTCAAAACATCATTTAGTCCAAGCCATTTTCCTCTTGAGTAAACAACAACCTTAAAAATCAAGCGCTAAACTAAAATTTATTAGAAATTTTTATATTTTCTCATAGCAAACCTACATTAGTTTAGGGTGTAGGGATTTGGAATAGGTGTGAAGGATAACTTTCCAAAGCTGTAAAAAAACATAGAATCTTGAGTTAGGGAGCGATGAAATCCATTTACTACATTTTGTCTTGGGAAGCCCTTCTAACACAAGGGTCAATCATGAGGTCACATTAGGGCGGGCAGAGTTACTCACCCTGCTTTGTTGGTCCTGGTGTAGATATTGCGTGTATTATTGGGGGTCACTTGAGGGTATACCCATGATTATGTGTGGGAGCCTCTTGAGTTGATTTCAGGCTAGATACCCTGCCTTTGCACGTGGATCAGACTGTCGACTGTTTCCCCAGGCATCATTGTTGTAGTTGATAACCTTAGTAGCCTATCTCTTTAGGTTCTTTACACGAGGTGAATGTGGAGGGGAAAGTCTTCACGGTACCTGGAATCGACATTGGCCAAGCTCACTCGGGCTCCTTGGAGGGTATACCCATGATTATGTGTGGGATATTGCACTAGGGTGTAAGTCCAATAAGTAGGTCATCAATGTAACTTTTCCACCCGCTCTATCTTAGGCCCTTCTTGTATTGTTCTTGCGAAGTTGGATTTCATCACTAATTAGTGCGTTCATTCTGAGAAGGTTTTGTTTGCTTGCCTGCTTCCTAGATTTTTAGCATGTGTTGTTTATTTTCCATAGAAGACTCTAGGTTGGATCTTTGTTTAATGGCGTCAGTTCCTAGAACTACCAATGGAGAAACCCCTACTCTAGGGGAATTTTTTTTTTTTCCTTCTTACGAAAACATTGGTGCTCCTTACATCACTACTCTGAGCCTTCCAAGTCTCACAATTGGGTTACCGGAATGGTTGTTTTCCACTCCGGTAATCTTGAATGCAGCGAGTGATTCAGATGTAAGCAAACCACCCACACATCAACCTCATGTCGACCTTTCTCCTTCTTCATCCGTCAGGTCTCCTTCCCTTTCTCCTTCTTCGCCCAGTGAAAGATCTAAAGTGAGTATCCAGGTTGATAAGAAGAAGAAGAAAAAGAAAGAGAAGAAGAAGAAGAACCAGAAAGGGACCAAGCCTCCAACTACATTAGATGTTGGATCCAAGCAACCAACTAATGTTAATCATACTGGGAGTGTTGATGAGGCCGATGAGATTAAAACGAAGAATATGAAACCCAAATTACCTTGCAGTCTTTGCAAGGGTGACCACTTTCTGAGGGATTTCCCTGGTCTTCCCAAGGTCTTAGAAATGTGGTCCTCCACGTCATCGATCCCTACTGGACATGCTGGTGACACCCCGTCAACTAGTGATGTTAAGGTTGGTAAGAAGAAGAGAACTATAAAATTTCCTTGAATGTTATGCGAAGGTGATCATTACTCTCACCTTTTTCCTTGTATGGACAAGGCTTCTTCTCTTTTGGAAAATATTCAACTTCCAATTGGTTATTTTAATATTCCTCCCAAGCCATCGTTAGTTGATGGAATGGTCAATCTGGTTCCATCCCTGGTCAGTCCAGTTGATCAGATGGTCAATCTGGTTTCATCCTCGGTTGAACCACTAACCAAATTAGCTGATCCAATTCCATCATTGATCAACCCCACTTTTCATCTGAAAAGTGAAACCCAAGTGACTGATCCAGTCCCTTCATCGATCAGTCCCACCCTTCACCTGAAGAGTGACAAAGTGGTTGATCTGGTTCTGCCATTGGTTGATCCAACTCCTCCCTTGAGGACTGCCAAAGTGGTTGTTCCGGTTACATCATCGGTCAATTCCACTCCCCCTTTGAAGAGTGTGAAAGTGGTCGATCTGGTTCCTCCATCGACATCCGTCGACCCCATTCTCCCCTTGGAGGATAAAACCCAAGTGGTTGATATGATCCCATCATTGATCGATCCTACTCTCCCTCAAGAGAGTAAACCCGATACTGCCCATGTTTTTCTCGTTGATACAAAATCTACCATGCTGGGGGGAATTCCTCCTTCTCCCATGAAACCCCCTCCAAGTAATGAGGCCATTCGTTTTGATTGGGGTGTGATAACTAGACCTCGCCTTCCCTCTCACATTCCTTTCAAGATTACAATATAGGTTTGTGGTCAGGCCGTTCCTCAGACACTGATAGATGAAGGTGCGTCCGTTAGTATTTTATCCTCTATTGCTTGGCAAGATTTCGGTTATCCTCATCTTGTACCAGTTACGCAGAATCTGTTATCTTTTAACATAAGAACCAGTCACTCTTTAGGATTCCTTCCTCATTTTCCCGTAACTTTGGGAGGGAAAACTATCTTCATTGATGTTATGGTAGTCCAGGACCCCTTGGATTTCGATTTACTCCTTGGGTGAGATTATTTCTATTCCATGAAAGATATTATGTCCATTTTTTTCATGTGATATCTTTCCCTCACAATGGAAGAGTTGTAGCTATTGATCAACTTTCATGCGTTGGTCCTGAATTTATTACCAACCCAATGATATCCCTAAATGGTTCTTATATGCAGACGGTATCGACCCCACCAAAGGTCAATTATGTGGTGTTATCTCCCATGCCTTCAATTGTCGATGAAGATGAGCCTCTCACTATAAGCTCAGCCTCTTATGACTTAGATCCAGTAGTTGACATGGTGATCTCTTCGATAGGGCTAGTAGAGAATGATCTCCTTACCCCTGTCATGGCCCTCGACATGTATTCCTTCCAGAGTGATTCTCTTCCATCTAGTGAAGATCTCTTGGAATCCATGATTGATGTTTGTACCTTGATGTGTATTCCTTCTAGGGAATTTTCCTCTTGGGAGCCATGATCAAGAAGAGGTCACGAGCATAGTTTTTCTTCTCTGTGGCAAGCTCGTTAAAAAATGAAACAGAGGTCTTGAGCATATTTTTCCTCTTTGTAACAAGCTCATTAAAAAATGAAACAGAAATCTGGGGATTGAACCCAAGCCTTGAGCATAGTTCTTTTCCTGTGTCAAGATTGTTAAAAAATGAAACAATCACCTCTCCTAACAAGTCGAGTCTTTCATTAGGTCTCATATTTGAACCTTCATTTCATCCACCCGTATCCTTTTTCTCCATCTAGTACATAAATTGCTGACAACTTCAAAGTCGATGAATGAAATGAAGCTTGGGGGGGCATGTCTCCAGCCTTTGATTATCATTCTAGAGCTAAGCCACTAGCTTCACTAGCTTCACAAGCTACTGACATAGTACCAACCATCCATGGGTATCCCAACCTTTGGAAATTACGTTAGGAATTTACAAGCATAAGTTTAATTTTGTTTCAAGCTTGTGTAAAAATGAGACCAATACCGATCTTAGTATTTGTTCTTTCTCATGCTCACAAAAACATGAGAATGTAATCGAGTAGACTTTTATCACTTTTTTGGACTCGTAATGGTTATACGAAAAAGGAACCCCCTGGATTCTCCTTTAAGCTCTTTTCAGACTCTCTAAACATGAAAAGATTGTCGAGTGATCTTGCTTCCTTTCATACTCATTAAAAGGTTTGAAAGGACGTCTTTCGAGTGGTAGTTTATCTCTTTTTTGGTCTCGCAAGAATAATATTACGAAAAAGGACAACCTTGGAGTTATCTTTAAGTTATTTTCAAACTCTCTAAATATGAAAAACCACCACGTTTTCCTTCTCTGGACTCATTAAAAATTACACAGTAAAGGGCCCATATGGGAACGAACCCTTACTTCTTCCATTTTGTTAAACAAAGGAAGAGGGACTTACCGAAGGTGATTTATATCGAGCATGTGTTATCCTCCTCAAGATCATAAAAATAAAAAGAGGTACTTGTCTATCTGGATGGGGGAAAAATTGAAGGAAGAAAGCCAAGCCACTTTTGGGAACATTACAGGTCACTCTTGCAGTCACCCTTGAACATGACATATTCTTTTTACATACATTTTAACCCGCTGAACCTATGCACTGAACCAATCCTCTGAGTTCCTTTAATCCTTTGGGTCACCCAACGAAATTCACAGTATCTACTGCATCATGTTTTGGTCCATGTCGTGTTTCTGCTATTGTGCCTCAGTGTTCAAGGGAAGTATCCACCTTGAGAGTCAACCATCACAAATTTCCAGTTTCACTACCCGTGTCTATCCATAGTCATTTGATTCACCATCTTACATCTCTATGTTAGTTTCGTGTCGTTGATGGGGGATACATCAAGTCCCTCCTTCGACGAGTCTTTTCCTATCGACTTTAACACATCATCCAAGAATTAGACTTAGAAACTAGTTAGTACCTTGGGACTTGCATGCCTCAATGGCAGGCCTCCTCGCTTCCAACAGTGGGTTTACATCATTGACCTCTGATCGGATGATTCCATGAATGTTTGACTTCGACTCATCTATTCACATTTGTTGGATTGTACTAGGGTACCTTGGGAGTCATTGACATCAATGGCGGTTTCCCTCGCACTTTTTAACAGTTTACCTTATTGACTGGTAATCAAGTGGTTTATACCATGTTCGACATCAAAACATCTATTCACATGGTTAGATTCGTGCCACATCGATATCGGTAAGAAGACCCTAGGTTGAGTGATCGCTCTGATATCTACTTTACCCAGGCTGGGAAAGGAGATCATTTTAGTACATTGATATATATATTGTCACATAGATCCACTTTGTATTGGTCTGTGGCTATGTTTTTTTATCTCACAGATCCACTGTGTAATTCTCGTGGCTAGGATCAGTTCATGTCATGGAAGTATAGATCCACATTGTATGTTTGGTGTCTATACCTTTTAGTCAATATGATTATGGATCCGCAGTGTATTTAATGGTATCCATACCTTGAAAGTCTTTTACCACTCAAGCATAGGTATGCCTGGTTGTTTGCATCTTCTACCAGGTTCTCCGACTCCATACCCTTTCATTAAAGATTTGTAAAGTGTTTCAGCCATCATTCTCTCTTTTGACCTCACACTTTAGGGGGCATTCTGTTACACATGAAATTTGCACACCTAGGTACCTCGCCCTAAGTGTTGTAAGTGTCATATAAGTGTCTCATACACCTTGAGACCATGGAATAACCTATGTCACAATCCCTAGTAAATGTGGAGGAGGGATATATTACATGAAGGCCAAAATACCAAATGCACATGAATTATTATTATTATTCATGAAAAAGAAATTAATTAAGTGTGAGAATCCACCTCACATTTGGTTTCCTATTTTATAAGGAAGGTGGAGGATCTCATGTATTGTTGAAATATTTCCTCCTTAAAATCCTTGTGAGATATTTCCTCCCCAAAATCCTTAAGAAATATTTTCTCCCTAAATATCTTAGAGATCCCTTTGTTAGTGGATCTGATGAGAGATCCTCTCCATGGTGGTTAAGCCTCAAAATCCTATATGATGAGGGATTTCCATGGAGAATGGGGAAGATAGATGTGTTTAGAGATACCAAACTTATGATATCATGAGAAGTGGAGAACAGAGAATAATAAGTGAAAAGTATTGTCATTTTGATTGTGGATCATTCGAGAAAGGGATTGGACAAGGAGAGCTTGGTGAGGATACTACATCTGCATATACACTTTGTAAGCACCTTATTTTGTTCTCATTAATACATGTGCTTGGCTTGTTTCCTTCAAGTTGGTGTACATTTGCATGGACTTGCCTCTTTGGATGAATCTAGTTTTAAACTAATCATGGTAGAATACGAAGTATGCTTTGTCTTCGTGGTTTATTGGATTGTAGGACTCATTGAAATGCTTGAGGATCAAGGCTCAACTTGGACTGAGTGAGGACAAACATCGTAAAAAGTTACTCATAATCTCTTTCTCTTCTCTATTGAATAGTTTAGATATGTTTAAAGGAATGTCAGTGATCAAAGTTAGCACTTTTCTGTCTTGGTCATAGGGGTCTAAGATCCAAGAGGGAATTCACTTGTCCGCAGCGGAATTTTCCTACAACAACTGCTAATGAGAATGACAATGATTTTTGAACTGATTAATTTAGCAGACAAAGCTCTTGGTGAGAATTCAAAGTGCTTGTTTGCATCACTAGAGAAAAAAAATATGAAATTTTAATCAGCTTCAAAGACTTCTTGATGTAAATGGAACTAACAGAGGATGAGTACCCATGGCTAATACAATTTACACTAAAACAACTAAAAAATTTCCTAAAACAAAAACCTTCACATATTTGGAACAACACTTTTGCAAAGGACATGCCAAATTTATGGAATGCAAACACATATGCACAGTTTGTATTGAATACATATGTTGCATCATCATATTGCAGTTCATACATGAATAAAGTTGAAAAATCTATGACAAATTCATTTAGGAGGATACATAAAGATCATGAAAAAAGAAAAATTGATGCTATGCAGATGATACGTACACTTGAAAATACATTTCTCAATCTTCAACAAATGTTCACTCAACAAGAGGTTCATATAGTGCTTTCTCTACCACTGAATTGTATTTCAAGAGAGTGTATATTTATAAATACATCTCCAATAAATCAATGCACATTTTTCCTTAATTAAAAAAAGAGTCCACCGACTCAGAATATGTGATGTGCCGGTCTACAATTGATTACTACATTGAACACCCACATGCTATTAAGAATATTTGTCTTGTTGAGTTTGTCTCCATGTAAAAAAAAATGGTACACACATATTGAAATGGAAAAAACCAAATGTAATATGATTCTACAAATACAACAAATACATTGACAATGTAAATTTATGCAAAGAGAAACTATTTATATATGTTCTATTCGAAAAAAATGAACATACATTAAAACAAAACTGACCTACATGGTAGGCTACTTATAGTTTTCATGAAAGTACAATACAATTCAATGAAACTAACATTACATACAATATCAATCTAATGTGGGGAAATATGGAAAGTGAGATTCAACAAATAGATAGTGCTCTTGTTGATATTGATGGTACATTTAAAGAACGAGGAACAAGCACAACTCAATATGGACATTATGATTTGCAAGAAGACCTACAATATGTTGGAGGACAAAATATGAAAAGATCAGTTAATCTTGGGTTCCTAGTCATAGGCCATCCATTTTTGCTCAAGAATAAATAATATTACAGACTTATTAAAATGTTGAATAGAGAACAATAAGCAATTTTCAAAGACATTGACTTAAATAAATTAAAGGACATGCACACACCATTGCACTTGTTTCTTATAGGTGGAGTAGGAACATGGAAAACCTTCATTACAAAAATGATATTGCAAATGCTTATATGAATACACAATGTAGGAAACACAATCGATCCTTTTAAACCAAAGGGATTGATATTGACATACATAGTAAAGCTTCTTACAATGTAGGTGGAACAACAATCCATTCCACATTTCTAATTCCTTTAAAAAAGTATCAGATCCTTCCACTTAGCAAAGAAATGTTAGACACCTTATAAAATATCTATTGGGAACTACAAGTTGTCTTGATTGACAAATCCTCTCTGGTAGGAAGCCAATTCCTATTCTCCAATGATAATCGACTAAGAAGCATAAAACATGTACAAACAATGTACTTTGGAAACRTAGATATGGTATTTTGTGGTGATATTTATCAAGCACATCCCATACATGATTCCCTAATATTYGAACACCCTACCATGAACATGAAAAGAACACCATATGACTTTCAGAGAGATAGTGTAAAGTGTTATGAATTTCATATTACAATGCGGAAAACGAATGAAAATTTTATTGCAATTCTGAATAGGATGCAAACGAATATCCAAAAAAGAAATGATTTAGGATATATCAATACAAATTGCATGTAACCTGCTCCAAATGACCCAACATTTCGTTACCTGTTTTACAAAAACAAATATGTTGCAACACATAACAAGTATATGCTATCGCTTATGCCTGGAAATGCACTTTTAATCAATGCAATTAATGAAGAGGAAGATGACCATGGTAGTGTGCGATACCATGAACATACAACAAATTTTCCTTTGCAACTTGTCCTAAAGTTAAATATGCTTTTCAAAATATATGCATGCAACTATGATTCGTAAGGTGGTTTAGTGAATGGTGCAGATGGAATAATCGAAGCATACACCAAAACAAATAAGGGTTATGTTTTGTGGATAAATTTGTATGATCTGAATATTGGACATCTCTAAGCTAGCAGGTTATCTTATTTATATAGAATAGACATTTCTCCTGAGTGGATACCCATATTGTGCATAGAAAAACCAATTTCGACAACAGTAACTATAGGTCATTTGAAAATACATAAACAATTCCCAATTCAACTTGCATGTGCATGTACAATACATAGATCACAAAGTATAACCTTGGATAGAGTTGTGTTTGATCCTTCTAGGATACAAAGACATGGATCAATGTATACAACAATGTCCTGTGTAAGAAACACAAAGTCTTTATATCTTCTAAATACCTTGACAATGAATAAATTCAATTCTAAACAAAATATCGTCACTGAGATGCAACGTCTACAAAGTGATGCAAAATGAAATCTAAAATAGGAAATTGGAAGTTCATGCAATTAGAGTCCTTAATTATTTCACCAAACATGCATAGTTTGCATGAACATATTAATGGCATAGTCAGTGACTATGATACAATGCAATCTAATATTTTGTGTATTCAAGAAACATATATGACATTGCCCATGCAAAATGAACAATTTCTAAGTTTCAATTGCATATCAAATTGCAATAAACATGGGGTGATGATACTAGTAAAAAAACAACTAGCAATATTAGAAAACATGCATTTTGAAGAACAAAATGTGGAGGTTCTTGTACCAAGAGTAATTGTCAAAGGATTGCATATTGCAATTATCAATATCTACGCAACACCACATGCAATTCTAAGCAATATAGTGAATTCCATTGCAAAAGCATTATGAAATTTTCATTCAAAAGAAATCATAGTCGTTCTAGTAGACTTGAATGTTGACATGTCTCAATGCAATGAGAAGACAAAAAAAATGGAAAAATACATGTTCAATCACAATCTCCATTTATTCTCGGAAAAAAAAAATGTTAAATGATCATGTCTGGTCAAATGCGAACAATGAACAATCTAGTTTTTTTATATTAAATACACATTGGATTGATCGTGATAAAGTTTGTCTTCTATTTGCAATCCGAAATGCATGTAAATCATAATACATGTTATCATATGTGCTAGCAGGGAAAACCCCCCTATGGACGACACTAGGGTTCAAAATGTAGGCAGATCTAACCATCTAAAAGTCTCCTACTTTTATAACTACCCCAAATATACCCCAGATTCATACATGAAAGACAAAGTGATAAATATTAGGTAACTTTACCTTTTACTCTATGTCTAGTGTCGATCCTCTCACTCTTGATAGCTCCACTAATTGCAAGCCTCCTCCCAAGGCTGACCTGCATTCACAAACAGATAAACAAGAAACTACAAACATGTATCTCATATATCAATCATGGGTTAGATGTTAGAATAAATCATAAATCAAATGCAAATATTTGACACATCATATTTCGGGACAGGAAAAGTATTTATTTTATTGATATCACAATGTTTACTTACAACAAGGTCAACGACTGCTCCATGAACTTGGTCTAGGATCCTCTTCACCAAGCTCCAACTGGGCCTGTGCATATCTTTCTCCTCTCAAAATTCTTCTAGGGAAATGGAATAGGCTTATGATGGAGGAAAAAGGGCAAAATGGGAAATTCTGAGGCAAATCTCACAAGGTGGCTGCAATTTCTTGGGGCAAGGAGGGGATGTGAAACGGACAGAGTTTCACTGTTCTTATGCTTAGCTTAGGAATGAGACCCCAAAACCTCATTTTATATGACAAAAGGATAGTTATTCGGTTGGGTGACGGGCTATAGGAGGTGGATCAGTTGGGAAACTGCCCAATAGCCTGTAATCTCAACGAATTCCTTGCAACTTTTTAATTTTTGCAACTTTTGCAAGTATACACGGGTTGTAATGGTGCAGCTAGCATACGTACAGGCAGTAGTGGTGCATGGCGTGCACATATTCAAAAATAGTGTTTTTAAGAAGAGCTACTCTGTTATGGCTTGGCAAAAATAGTAAGTAAGAGTGCCAAATTTCAGGTATGCATGTATGTAGCAATTTAGGGTTATAACAATGTGACCTCTAAATTACATAGACATTGGAATACATATTGGCATATTTCCATATTCTTCCTACATATTCACAAATTTTTATTTCCTTCTTGTTGAACCAAAACATGTTTTCATATTCTTGTTACATATTTAGAAACTTCTTCTCTATGTGTTTGATCAAGAAATTGTGTTGTCGATGACAAGAAGCTGGTATAGTACAGATTCTACTAGCAGATAAAACAATACATCAACAATTTGCATTGCATTTTCATCTCACTGAAATCTATTTGCATAGCTATTTTCTTCATTTAATGTATAACACATCAAAACAATCATCAACAATTAAGAAGAAAATAAGAAAAAAAAACATGAAATGAGAATTAAAAAGGTACATTTTTCTAATTTTATTTGTATTCTATTGATTTGTATTTCATTTGTTATTTGTTAATATTGTATGTTTCATGTCATTTTGAAATGAGATTTTATTTGCTTGTTCATTGCATTTTGTGCACCACTTTCACATCAAAATGAAATAGAATAAATGCAAGAGAGAAAGAAGTTACAAGCATTACAGGAGAAGAAACTCATGAACAATGTCCAAAGAGGAGGTATCTCGATAACAATAACACAACCAATACCTTTTTTCTAGTAAATTATATACAAATGTAGTAATCTATTTTCATAGAACATGGTAGTGTATATAATCCAAAGTGCATATTGTTGGCACATGTATTTCCTATCTTTGTGGGGTTGAATATCCAGGGTTTTTTAATATTTGACCAACAAAACCCCAAGGCATCCGCATATTCAATATTAAGAAGGACACCAAAGAAGGTGTCACCCGATATGGAATGAGAATCACACAGATCACTTAGTCTTGTGTCGAATGTGAATGGACAATGTATTCAAGGAAAATTCTGAGACTTGTATTGATTCGTTGATAATCCATTAACATAGTAATAAACACAAAGCATTAACATATATATCCATTAAACTAAGAAAACACATATTGGTTTGGAAAAAAACAACAACACTTTGTATTATTTTCATTTGATGCCAAAAATACATATAAAGATAAACTATTACATTTCGCAAAACTGTGTTATGTAATCTACTTATTTCAGTAATGGTTTCATTGCTTTTCTCTATGCACATTCTCTTCCTTTTCCACACAGATTGGGCCCTATTACAAACTTCCAACACTAACCTTCAGTGTTAATAGACCCCCAACACTATTAGTTTCCTCATCCTCGATTCAACTAGTGTTGTAACATCAATAGAATGTTGTCTTGAATTGTGACACTTATGAATGTGACTAAGTGAAAATCATCTATTTGGGATGTGATTGCATCCTGACATAGGTCTTCGAATGAGTCAAGTTTCCCCAGAGGTGACATATGGCTTTGGGATTCATTTTTTTGGGCTCTTGACCTCTCTCTCCTAAGGCTCGCTTTGGAGAAATGGTGATATGTAAACTTCCATGTATATTCCATTGGAACATTTCATCATAACAAATATGATAAATAAAACTAAAATGTACATATGAAGGTTAAATTCCTTTAGATTTCCAGAATATTTAGTTTTTCATTTTCTGTTTATGCATGAAATAGATAAAATGTGGAAAATAGAGAATAGTACAATACAATAACACATCATCCAAAAAAACACACAAATATTTTCTCTGGGAAACCCTTATGGGAGAAAACCTAGCTAGAAGGTGAGGTTGCTCTTCTCTATTTTCTCTAGTATGAAAATAATGCAAGTACAAAGGAGAAGGAACTCTCTATGGAGTTACTTGAGATCTGTGGCATGTTAGGTGGTTACATAACATTAACCACCTTTTTAATTCTCTCTAATTTCCCACTCCCAGTTGTTCTTCTCAGCTATGGAAAAAAATACAATAGTATGGAATGGAAACCCTTCTCCTTCTAGCAACTCGATATTTAACATTGATCGATAGGAATCTAGGGGTAGGCTGTAACATCCCCTCCGTTATGACATCAATAAGTGAGTACAATAGTTGAATTTCTTTTTTTAAACATCATTAGACAAGCAATGCCCGGTATTAACCTACTTCAATAATACACATTCTTTTATCGTATACATAATAATACATCAACAATCAAATTCATCATCACCACAACCAAGAAATAAATTCTTCGATTAGTAAAAATAAGATGTCTAACCACCCAACCTACCTACAAGGTTAGAATCTCCAAGACACATAATCACCGCTCAAGTCTAGGATTCATCCGATTGATTTGACCATTTAAGGTCTCAAGACTAGCGACTGTTCTGAGGAACAAGGAGATATATAATTCCCTTAACCAAGTACAATTCCAAAATTTCAAGACCAAATCAACAACCATACTCATCATAATTTAAAGTGTAATAATCACTACAACTAAACAATGTTAACAATTCTCATGCATAAAGAACAAGAAACAAATAACTTTATTAGGAAGCATACTAGTAAATTTCCACTAACCACTAATTGACGAATCACTTATACATTTTCTAGCCATAAGATGCTAGTGTTTACATAACAATACACATAATAATCTCATTGGAACATAACTGATTTGTTTAATTGACTTAATTTAATTTCAATTCATTCCACTAACCTAGTGGCTAACAACAATGTCTTTATTGCAAAGAGTGAGTCATACTCCATTGTATAGTAACCATTATAATATACTTACT
>JZKD02S0294900.1:790231-803639 GCA_000966675.3 Picea glauca | reverse complement strand
TAATCCAAAAATTTATTATACATGTATAATCCAACTATTAATAACGAACGTCCTGAATCCCTTCAGGATCTGTCTTAAATAGAACCACGACCCTATCCAATTGTCTAGCATGAGAACTTCTTAAGAGACTATCACAACGAATTATAGTCAACACAATGTACAGTGGTTGAATCGAAATGTTATACTTCAAACATTTTCGCAGAGAATCAATCCAGTTCCCAAAATCTAGTCTTACAATGAAATTTGTTACAATGTCAATCCCAATACAGGGCATACCGACCTCACCATAATTTTCTTTCTAACTCAATTCTAGAAATGATAACAACTCAGGAACAATTATATGCATTCAATATCTGGACTGTCAATAGAATCTTAAAAGACCACGACGAATTTCTAAACTCATGAAGTAATCAATTAACGTAACATACTCATAAACTATTGGTAGCGATTAAGGAATCAATATCTGGGTTGCATTCCAATGGAAATGATCTGGTAGATTTTCGTTAATCTATTCATTCAATCATTTGAAAATAATAGAATAATCTAAGTCTTTGTTGAGGTTTAATTAATTTACAAGAATAGAGGCATAGCCCCCTCTATTCATCGCCAACAAGAACATCATTCAAGTCTATGTAATGTTAACACAAGTACATGACCATATAAAAGATCTGATACAATGGGATTCATCATGAGAGTGTGTTGACTACAATTCACTTTCGAATTAAATTTTACAATGACTAAAAACAGAACTCTACATATAGATTGAAATGACTGCATATAAATTGAAATGACTGCCATCAAGAGATCCTCAAAAATTTATTGAGGTTGCAATTCAAGGACAACGATCAATGGAAAATTTCACCATAAAAAATTACATATTCTCCTTCGACGCACTTTCCCAATTGATACAAAAATACAACATGATTTTACATTGATCATACAAAAATTTGAAATTACAATGTACTCTTGCTAATCTAACATTCAATAAAATATTGTAACAATGGAGGACAAAGAGTTGAAATTGTCCTTCAAAGACTTGCGCTCCTTCTGTTCTCCCACTTGCTAATTGCCGAAACTTCATCGGTGCCTCCCAACCAACGCTAGGGGTACTCTTATTCCCCCTTAGCCCCACGAGCTGTAAAGGGGCCACACACAAGAACCAACAAATAATAGCTCCAAGAATTTCCCTGCAAGGTAGAGCTTCCACTCTCTCTCAAGCTTGGTATCCCAACTCTCACAAGTAAAACACAATCAAAACCATTTTGGCAACATAATCTTACCAAGAAAAAGTGAGATCCATCTTCCTTCTACACCATTTGTTTATATAAATATCCCAAATGACACATGTCCTCATGCACAATTAATTAATTTTTTTAATTTTTTTAATTAGTAATATTCACCCACACACTTGTCACACTTTCCCCAAGTTGCACAAGTAAATACCATTTTTAAATTAATTAAAAAGACATTTTCCCTCACATTCTCCAATGTGTTCCTATTTTTGCTCTTAGTTATCCCTTTGTTCCCCAAATTCTCATTTAATGAGTGTTTCCTAGCTAGATCTTAGTTAGAATTGGATTAGGAGTCTTCTTCTAGTTAGACTTAGAGGTAGCTTCACCATAGATACTATTCTATGTGTACACCTATTCTCTCGTATTTTATTTCTTTCTATTTTAAAAATCCCTTTTATTAATTTCATGTACACATGTGCATTCTATCCAGTCTTTAGATTTTATTCCCCTTTTCCTAGAGTTTGATTATATTCTCCAATATTTTAACTTATATCATAATTCATTTAGTCCTTTAATTAAATTTAGAATTAGAATTAGTTTTAGACTTAGGATTAGATTTTTATTGAGCTTTATAATTGATAATTTACGGTTCAATTAATTATTTTATTCCAACAAGTCTAATCATTTCAATGTTTTCTAGGCCACCTAGATTTATTGACTCAAGTTTGTAATTACGCGATGTTCCCTTCAAGACGCACCACCATGCTCCAAGGGTGCCACTCGCCTTTTGACTAGTTTTGGAAGTTTCTCCAACCCTTGGAGTCAACACTCCACTTGGTTGACCTTGTGAGAGACTAAGGACTTCTAAAAAATAAGAAATTTGCCTTATTGCACACCCTTTAGAAATCTTCATGAGAGATTGTCTCAGTCCTCCCTCACGACATCGTGGACCTCTCGAACTATGTAATCATTAACCTATAGTTTAGACCTCAACGAGAGTGCTAGTAGGTTGTGACAGTGATGTTTCCACACCTCTCCCTCAATGTTTGGGTTCTGTGCATGGACCCTCTACTCCTTATGTGAGTCGGATTATCAAGCATCGTCAAACCTGCATCCACTAATAAAACTCGTGTCAATAATCCATAGACATAAATCATACTATAATAAACCATATGTCACAAGTGCGTAAATGAAATACTCAATCAAAATATAATTCATTCATTGGCTCAATCAAGATTCCAAGGAAGTCCATTGATGCCATCGACGTCCATAACCTGCCATGTGCCCTGCACACTTAGGAAAACTCAACAATAGCATCTGCCAATACATATACATCAAATAACAATAAGTGAAAACACAACATCATCATCATGTATAATCCATAATCGAAACGAAATCACAATGTACCATAGCCAGATCACTTGCAAGCAAGTGTCCTCAAAGAATAAGTCAATAAAAGTGTACTCAGTAGAGTGGGATGTTACATACACACCCTCTTGTTTTAAACTTTGTCCCAAAGTTTGTACATTATATAGATGCAAATAAACAAATGTATCTAACATAGATCTATATGTCTATTCTATTAAACAAGGAAACTGTCGATGCATCTCATATGCGTCTTCCTAGGTAGCCAAGTGTGGACTATAATTGTCCCATTGGACCTTTCCCTGATAAACTATTCGACACCGTAGTTGTTGAATGAGATGGTCCAAAATGCAGATTGGATCCACCATGAGATAACCCTTGTCCAATACTTGCAAAGAACTCATGTTAATAACATGTGAAGGATCACTAATATATTGTCTTAAAACAGATACATGAAATACATCGTGCATATGCCTCAAAGAATCAGTCAAGGCTAGTTGACAAGCCACAGGTCCTTTCTTTTCCACAACTTCTAAAGGTCCCACAAACCTAGGAGAGAGTTTTGCACCCTTTCCAAACTTGATCAAACTCTTATGTAGTTTTACCCGCAAGAAAACTCAGTTGCCAACTTCATAGCTATGGTCAATGTGATGTGCATCAACATAACTCTTCTGTCAATCTTGCGCTTCTTTAATCTTTTGTCTTATCGATTGCATTTGTTCTTCCATTTATTGGATCACATCTAGCCCTTCCAGGATCCTGTCCTCAATATGATTCCAACTCAATGGCATCCGACATGGTCGTCCATAGAGAAACTCAAACGGTGCCATGTTAATCGTACTTTGATAGTTGTTGTTGTATGCAAAATCTACTAGTGGCAATAAATCTTCCCAACGTTTTTTGGTCCATTACATACATACGCAACATATCCTCCAAAAATTTTTTTGTTCTCTCTATTTTTCCATCTCTCTCAAGGTAGTATGTTGTATAGAAATTCAGAGGCATTCCTAAATCCTCTTGGAAACTGGTCCAAAACCCTCCTGTAAACATCGATCCTCGATTGGATATGATACTTTTTGGTACACTCTGTAATATCACAATCTCACTAACAAATACTCTTGCTATGTCTAATGCCTGATATGTCGTACATACTGGGATCCACCCCTGAATTAAGCCTAGTTTGATTCCCTCAACTTACAATCGACCTAAAGCCTAGGGTGTCATATTTATCCTTAACAAATTGGTGCCATTGCCAGGGAAGAAGTTCTAAGACCTGGTAGACAACATTTTGGTGAGTTTAGTTCACTTGGCGACTCCACAAAGATCTAAAGAGACTCCACCAAGGAACTTACATAGATCATCCCGTTTAAACCCAACCCCATAGATCCTGGTTGCAGATCCGCATCTTCCCTCATATTCATCATCTGCGCAATCCCTACTTTCTCCTACCCCTGTTGCACAAGCGAATCCTTTTCTTTTACCAGTTTTCCCGATGGCAGGAGAAAACCAACCTAGGGTTTCCATCACACTCAACCTGTATGCGCCCTTAAACTTGGCCAACGTTGCAAATCCTTTGAATGCTTTGCCTACTGGAAATTATGGAAAATACATGCCTAAGTTTGTTGGGAACAACGTCATCACTATAGAATCACACATCAAAGCTTTCTTGGAGTATCTAGAAAACATATGTGTGACTGAGGAAGATGTGGTCATGAGGATTTTTTCACAATCACTAACCTTGGATGTAATAGATTGGTACAAAGTGCTTGCAGTGAATGGTATTGATGGTTGGAATGATTTTCATGACATATTCATGGAAAAATTGTCTCACAAACAGGACAATGCTTTTCTCCTTAAATCTTTTTCCTTGATTAAGAAATATGAAGACAAATCCATGGAAGAATTTAATTCACATTTTATGAAAGATTATTATAAGATTCCACATACTGTTATACCTAATCCTGTTAGTGCTTTAATATTTTACATTGAATAATTTGATGGATTATTTGGTGTTTTCTTGAAACAGAAAGAACCACATGATATGGAACGCGCTTTCAAGGAATCCCTTAAGATGGAAAAGCATTTCATCACTGCAAATTAGGCCAAGGTTTCATTGCAAGAGCTACTAGACCCATAAGGCCGAAAGGTATCTCAAACCCCTTCTCCATCTCTTGCTCAACCTCTTTTAGAACTTAAGAAAGAACCCAACAAAGAAGAGGATGACTTATCTAGTAATCCCCAAGTCGTGAGCCTACTGCAAGGCCTTGTCCAGAAGATTAATATCCAAGATAAACCCTCCCATCCATCTGCTTCATCCCAATAGACTTTTAATCAACAAAGGATAAACTTTCAGGCCCATAGGAATTTTGAAAACCCTAAAAACCCAAATCCAGCTCCAGGAGCGAACTTTGTAGGGAAAAAGTGACTTTTCTCAAGCCCTTACTGTAGATCTTGTGACATGCCTCATCCTGAGGATACTTGCCAGTTGCTTTCCCAATATGCGCATGTCTTCCTAGGATCATATATTCATGAGGAACACATGGTCAACATGATGGGAGAACTCCAAGAGGAGTTGGAAGACTCTCGTGAGCACCTTTATGCATCCTCATAAAAAATCCAATCTCATAATAGAGGTGTTTTTTTAAATTGACTCTTCCCTTCATGAAGAAGCCATGTCCACTTTAGATTCACCTGTCGCATGGCCTGCTAAGAGAGAGAAAATCCAAAAGGATAAGGAGGTGTGCATGGCCAGGTTAGAAGAGATCTAAAGACATTTTGTTAGATGGAACAAAGCCAAATATCCCCACACTTCCAAGGATTCGTCTTCATCAAACCAACAAGGAAATCAAGCCACAAATGCTCTTTTACCAACTCCACAAGGTCCCAAACGAGATGTCCCATCTTTCTTTGACCAAAACAGAAGTGGAAAGACAACAAGGAATGTTTCCAACAATGGTACAACCACAAATCAACAAGTTGTCCAAGGTAAATCTGCTACAAATCAACAAGCTACTCAAGGTAAATCTGCTCCAAATCAACAAATAATTCAAGGTAATGTTGTTGTCCCTAATGCTGATTTTTCATGTTTTTCTATTGAGGATGAATCAACTAAGGTAAAAATCCCTATTCCCCTCAAAAATTTATCAAAAAACCCTTCTTATCAACAATCCATTTCAAAATTTATGGGTTGTCTTGTAGATGAAGCTAATCTAAATGATGAGATTCCTAAAATTTTCTTAGGGACAAGCAGGCAAGAGAAAAAACACATGCCTTTTTTCATGTCTTTATAAATTAATGGTTTAATTTTAAGGAATTGCATGTTTGATTCAGGTGCTTCAACTAACATTATGACATTAGAAGTAATGAATTAGCTAGGCTTGCAGATTACTATGCCTTATAGAAATGTTAAAGCAATGGATGCTAGAGAAGTTGAATGCCTTGGTATTATAAAAAACTTACAATTTTTCTTGCTTTCATGTCCACAGAGGTGCATGGTTATGGATGTGGTGATCATTGACTTCCCTACTCAATGGGGAATGATTTTATCTCACAAATGGTGCGCAGATGTGGGGGGAACCATGCAAATGGATTTGACTTATGCTGACATTCCGGTGAAGGACAACATAAAGATATGTGTCTTCAGAGTACAGAAAATGCTCCACCATGTGGAGGACCCAAAGGTAGGAGATAATGACCTTATGTATCCTGACATCAAGGAACCCAAGGCCAAGGAGGGGGATCTAGGCAAATACATGCTTACAAATGATGTAGATCCCCCTATTCTTGTTGTTCCAGAATAAGAGCCTAATCAGGTATGGCTTATGTAGTTTGATGGTTCTAGTTCTTACATTGCAGCTGACGTAGGTATATTTTTCACTGCACCTAGCAGTATGATTTATCCATTCTCTTATCTCTTAGAGTTTCCATGCACTAACAATATGGCTGAGTATGAGGCTTTGTTACTAGGTTTGAAAAAAGAGAGGAAAATGGGGGTGAAATACCTTAGAGTGGAGGGAGATTCCAAGCTGATTGTGAAACAGGTACACCAAGAATGTGAAGCAAGACATCCACACATGAGAAGGTACAGGAATGCGGTATGGGATGAGATTGAATTATTTGATGCATTTAATATATCTCATATTGGTAGAGAGATAAATAGGGAGGTTGATGGTCTTGCTAGATCCACCACTTTGTTTGATCCCACTCTTTCTAATCCCTATATACGACATTTAGTTGAATTATATTTTTGCCTGCATGTTCCTGATAATATCACTCCTGTGCAAGTTTTTGATGATGAAGAGCAAATTTTAAATTTTATGCATGGTGAGAAAGACTTTTTTGATTGTTTGATTGATGAGGTGCAGGATGGGAAGGAGATTCTTGTGATTCAGTTGAGATCTAATCATATACTTGTTGGTTTAGTTCCTCTTGAAAATATGTTTGATAGATCAGATAGGTTTTTGAATAAAATGAAGAAAACTGATGCAACAAATGTTTCCTCGCAGGTTGATGACATAAATGTGGGTTCCGAGGAGTCTCCTCACTACATCAAGATAGTTAAAGCATGCACAGAGAAAGAACGAAAAGAGATCATCATTTTGGTCCATGAGTACAAGGATGTTTTCGCTTGGTCATATGATGAGTTGAATACTTTTGACAAAAACTTCCTTAACCATGAGATTCCTCTCCGAGAAGATGCCAAACCATTCAGATAGAGACTCTGATTCATAAACCCCAAAGTTTCCCCCACCATTCAAAAGGATCTGCAAAAGATATATGAAGAAAAAATCATTGAGCAAATCAGGTATTCTGAATGGGTGTCAAATGTTGTAGCAGTAGGAAGAAGAATGGGGAAATTAGAGTATGCATTGATTTTGGGAACTCGAATAGGGCATGTTTAAAAGACAACAATCCTTTGCCCAACATGGACCACTTACTACAAACAATTACATGTTCAAAGATGATGTCCACATTGGATGGATTTTCAAGTTACAATTAGGTTGCAGTGGCAAGGAAGGATCACCACAAAACTACTTTCGTTACTCCTTGGGGCACTTATTATTACATCAGGATGCCTTTTGGCCTGATAAATGTTGGTGCAACATTCCAGCGAGCTATGGATCATGCATTCAATTTTTATTTATTTAAATTCATAGTTGTTTATTAGGATGATATTACTATGTATTCTAAAAAGAGGTATGATCATATCTCTCATTTGCGTGTTACTTTTGATAGGTGTCGGAAGTTGGGCATTTCACTCAATCTCAAGAAGTCCTTCATGGGTATGTTTTAGGCCAAACTGTTGGGCCATATGTTTTCAAAAGAGGGAGTGTGAATTGATCCTGAAAGGGTCAGTGGCATACAAGAAGTTCCCTTGCCTAGTACTATAAAAGGTATTCAATATTTCCTTGGGAGAGTGAACTTTGTGTGCAGATTTACCCCCAAATTTGTAGAGATCGTAAAGCCTATTACAGATATGTTGAAGAAGGGTCATGACATGGTTTGGAGGGAAGAAGGGAAACTAGCATTTGAGAGCATCAAACATGCTCTATCTCACTCTCCTACTTTAGTTAGTCTTGATTATGCATGTGATTTTCAGATATTTTCTTTTGTCTCTGATCAGACTATTGCTTGTGTTTTATTGCAGAAAACCAGAGATGGGCATGAGAAGCCGATTGCATATATGAGATACTCCTTGCAAGGATCTAATGCCAAATAGAATCCCATGGAGAAACATGCATATGCTATGGTCAAAGGATTGGCCCATTTCAGGCCTTATTTTTGGAACTCACACATTGTAGCATATGTCCCTTTTCCTGAAGTCAAATATATATTGGCTCAAAAGGAGTGTTCAAGAAACAAAGGGTTGTGGGTGAAAAAAATAGAAGAGTATGACCTTGAGGTAAAGATTGCTAAAAATGATAAAGGTTAAGGACTGGTTGCGCTGATGACCGAGAAGGACTTGGAACTTGAGGTAATTAATTAGGTAAATTTTAAATATGATGATTTGCAAGCTTATGATTGTTATCGTGATATTATCTTTTACTTGCAAAATTTTTCATGTCCTTCTAACTTCAATAAGATGCAAAAGCGATCTCTGCAGATCCGAGTTGTTAAGTATTGTCTTTGGCAGGGTCACTTGGGATGGAGGAGCCCTCATGGGATGATTTTGAGATGTGTTTTATCGCATGAGACACATCATATCATGACTGAGTTGCATACAGGGGTATGTGGTGGTCATTTTTCTGGTAGGACCACAACCCATAAGATTATGTGTGCCAGATACTATTGGCCGACTCTATTCAAAGATACTCATACTTTCATCCATGCATGCGAGCCTTGTCAGAGGTTTGAGGGAAAGAAGAGACTACTAACATTTCCCTTAGATGCAGTTGTGATAGAGGTTCCCTTCCAACAGTGGGGGTTGGGATTTATTGGACAGATTCCATAGGTTTCTAATGCTGGCCATTCTTGGATATTGGTAGCTATTGATTACTTCACTAGATGGGTGGAAGCCATTCTGCTCAGGACATCATCCTCTGCTGCCATTATTCGATTCATGGAGGAGAATATCCTCACTCGATTCAGAGTCCCTAGGAAGATTACGACTGATAATGTCAGTGTATTTAGATCAGTTGAGTTGGTGGATTTCTGCTTGAGGTTTGGTATCACTCTAGCCCATTCAGATACCTACTATCCACAGGGTAATGGACTGGCAGAGTCCTCCAACAAGAACTTAATCATGATAACCAGAAGAACAGTTGGTGAAAACAAGAGAGCTTGGGATAGCAGTCTCAGGTCTACATTGTGGGCTCACAGAGTGACAAAGAAGCAATGAACTGGTAAGGCACCCTTCCAGTTGGTCTATGGTGTTGATGTAGTCCTACCAGTTAACTTGATGATTCCAATCCATAAGTTGATTAGAGAGTTCACTACAGATGAGGAGGCCTTGCATGGCCAATTTTATGATCTAGTTCAACTTGAGGAGGATAGATCAGAGGATTTGACACATTTCATTAATCATCAGAGACAGGTAAAGAAAGCATTTGATAAGAGATCTAAAGGAAAGGTGTTGCATGTTGGTGATTTGATCTTTCTATGAGACAAGAGAAGAGAGAAGTCAGGATACCATAGTAAGTTTGATAGTTTTTTGTTGGGTCCATTCAGTGTCCATGCTTTAGTGGGACCCAACACTTTTCAGATTTTCGATTTGGATGGTGATGTCATGCAACTTCCTGTCAATGGGAAACGTCTTAAACAATTTTTCCAATGAAGGGTTTAACCCCTTCAACATTTTTGGGTACGTGTGGGAATTATTTTATATGTTTGTTCTTTTTATTTACTATCACCTTGCTTAGCCTAGCATAAATTCCATTGTTTCTTTCCATTTTTCAGTCTAGACTAGATTTGTTGGCCCACTATCCCTTTGCCAGCATGTGGTTTGAGTTGTGATAGATTAGGACTTTTCTTTGCTTTACTTCCTGCTTCTTAGGAAGACTTTCCACTTTCCAGAGATTTTGTGCTTGTCAGAAGCCTTTCCTACTTGTCAATGGCCTCATGCAAGATGTTTGTGTCAGCCTAGATTTCCATTCTGGATGAGGGATCCTTTTTCATCACTTGAGCATAGAGTAGGGGGGTAGAATGAAAGACATAGGTGATTGTGTTCATCTTTCATCATTTCTTCACTGCGTTTTTACCATCTTACAGAGTCCCCTCATCCATCATAAGGATATGATACCGAGTTTGAGTTGTTTGATCCACCATGCATTTTGATTCATTTTGTTCACTTCGCACTGAGGGAGGAGAGTCATCATTGCTCCTTTTTTTCAGTAGGTTTCCTTGTATCGACACCGACACCTTATCTACAGGAAACCCAGGAGTGTTGAACACCTTAATGGTTGCAATCCTCATTGGCAGTCATTTCGCACTTGACATGGTTGAGCATCATTGGGCCTTGATTAGGTGACTCTTGTCATGATTCAACTCTAGATCATATTTCATTATGACAGAGTTTGTTCGTGCCTTAGGCCCCATTGTCATCATTAGTGGGTGACCTTTGCACTTAGCATGGGTTCACCTTATTGGCCTCTGACTAAGTGACTGCTTCTTTTGTGTTTACATCAACACATATACCACATAGAGCAGTGCACTGGTTGGTGAGTGACAATAGTTTCAGAGTGTAGCAACTTTCAGATCAGATGTTTCCCTTTCATGTGTCTTTTAGAGGCATTCTGATTTGAGTTTCATGGTTTGTGGGGCTTGACTCCATGGCCCAATGGACTAGTTACTGGTATCAGGCAGCAGGTTGTATGGTTATCAGTTTGACTCCCTTGGCATTAGTATTTCAACATCATTGACATAAGATGGTTTTTAGTGGCAGACATGAGTTCTAGGTTCTCGAAATCCGCAGGGGGTCCTGCCCCTGTGAGTCGCCATTTGTTGACCCCAAAATCTCACCCTTGAGACTTGTATGGTCAAAGGGCCAGTCTATCCTTTCAGGTTGACATTTAGATGTTATTTTTGATAACACGTGATCATCATTCAAAGGTATTCCAGGCATAATGATTCTTGTTCTTGTTAGTTAGAGGATGGTTTCTTACAGGTGTTGAGTTCAAATCTTGTTCCAGTGATTTCTGAGTTATTACAAGATGATATTTCAGTTCCAGGTTTGAGTATGAGAGACTTGCAACATTATGGGACACTTCTTGCCCATGAGGATATTATTAACCCCTCACACCAGTTATTTGACAACATATTCTTATTCCTTGTCCAATTCTGCTTCCAAAGAGTATAAAATTGATGGTATTTGGACAACTTGTTGTTTTGGTGATGAGGTGGCACAGGGGATGACATGGGAGGGTGAGGTGGCAACCCATGTGGGGCCCACAGGCCTAAATATGGGTACTTTTCTGCCTAAAAATGGGCCTACTAAAGTGCCCAATACTTGCTAAATGAAAATTGGATAAAGCAAAGTAGTTTCCCAAAGTCATAAAGAAACCTAAAAGCAAGTCAAAATGTCAAACTGGGCGAGTTATCAACTTTTTGCTTTAGCTTTTGCTTTCTGATTTAACTTTTAGCTTTCAACTTTTATCTTTTTCCTTTCCCATCTTTCCACTTTTCCTGCTTTAACTTTCCACATTTTCCCTTTCCTAGCTTTCCACTTTTCGTTCTTTAACTTTTGGCTTTAGCTTCCCACTTGTTCCTTTTCTCTCTTTTCCTTCCATTCTATCACTCATGCACCCTATTTCTATCCATGAGGTGCACCCCTCCTACCTTTTTGGCCACAACTTCTCCATACCTAACCAATTTTGACGCATTCGGCCTCCATTCTCCTCCAGATAACCCCCAGATTTGGCCAGATTGCTTGGGAAAGGTGCACTCAACTAATTTTAGCAGGTGTGCATGCAGTGACACATGGCAGATGGACAGATTGACACATGGATGATGGATATTGGACATCCTTTGGCCCAGTTTGGAAACATCAAAAAAATTATTGATGTAGTTATCTATATATGCAACATGCTTCCACAATTTACAGTTTGATCACTCTATTGCAGGAGCATTGCTACTCTCTCATTGTATTCTATCTCTCATTCCAGCTTCAGATTCTCATATTCTTGGAGATTATTGTAACAATTCATGACTTTTATCTGTGATGGAGCCAGTCCCAGGGGTGATTTTAAGGATGGAAATTTATTTTAAAATGTAGAATCCTTGGCGAATCTTACTAATCCTTCATATGCCAACTATAAATGTTTGGCAACATTTTTGTAAAAATATTCAAATTTCTAAGGATTTTATGTAGTTTGTATAAATTTTTGGCCATTTTTAAGTTAAAATAATTTTATCCTATAGAATTTGGGGGAATCATTTTTAGAATAGAGAATCATTTTTTGGGAAAAACCATGGAAAATTAGCCCATGAGCAAAATTTAGCCCCTAAAATCATCCCTGGGGCCCGTCATTTCTCTGATTTGACATGAAAAAAGAGTCTTATTTGTTGATTTTGGCCTAGACTCTTGTTGTTACATTCGATTTATAATTAATTTGCATGTTTATTGAAGCTCATCCTTCATTGGGGGTCGAATTGACACCATTGAAATGTTCTTTCCTTGCTGATTTCTTTCTTTCTGCATTCTATTGGTTCGCTCTGCTTAGGTTGTTCCATCAAAATTTATCCAAAATCAAATTTTATGCAAGTTTTGGGTGAGGTTATCTAACCCTCATTCCAAAACCATTTTTGTGCTTGTTGATTTGTGTTTTTGTAGGACATATTTTATCCATTAAGAAACACGCCCTAGGGTAGCCTCCCTGTGGTTGGAACACACTAGCCCAAAATGAGAGGGGTGCTATCATTTGTGACCTTAGGATCCACCCCTGAATTAAGCCTAGTTTGATTGCCTCAACTTACAGTCGACCTAAAGTCTAGGGTGTTAGATTTAGCCTTAACATGAGGTCTACACAAACGGTTAAGAATTGCCATGACAGAAAAAATGCAAGCTATTTATCAGAATCCCTTTTAAAAAGGCATCCTTGAGCTGACATGTAGCTGAAGTTACATAACTTGTGGACTACCATGCTATGAAAACATCCCCAGGTTTCCAGTTCTCATTGGAAAACATCCAAACTTGGCTGAACTAACATGCCATGAAATGAAAATCTCAGAAATTGTGATCCAACAGAAGAGCAGTGTTTCGGGATAAATTCGTGAGTGTGGACACAGACCAATCTCCCTAGATCCACCTAGATCTAGAACAAAACAAGACAGAATACTACTCTTTCCCTAGATCTAGACTATTGAATGAACTAAGA
>JZKD02S0294900.1:764962-778177 GCA_000966675.3 Picea glauca | reverse complement strand
GATGTCATAGATCTCCTTTCAATGGCTTCTAGTTCTGACACACACACTTGCTCATGCATGAAGAAAATCAACTACTTATGATGACCTTGTTGTTGTCTCTATCTGTTGTAGCATCGATTCTCTATACAATCATGTACCAATTCTCCAATAGATCTCTCAAGCTTGCCAACTTAACCCTTTCCATGAGTATTCTCATCAATTTATAAGAGAGAATAGGTTAGTTTCTAGGATAAGAATGATCCCAATAAATCTGGAATGCCAGCTTCTGAACAACCATTCGAATGCCAACTCACCCTTCTAGAAGATTCCCTTCTAGAAGGCTCGAGAATCTTATCTTTTTCCTTTGTAAAAATATGTCTGCACCCTGGCAATGATTACAGTGTGAGAAGTTCGCACCCTAGCTGAATGTAGCCTACGAGAATGAAGGATTCCCGCATGAGAGTATATATGCAGCCTGCGAACATTCCTCAAAACATGACTTCTGGAAATAGATAAGAGCAACCCTTTTCAGAAAGGAGTTCTTTAATGAGGAGTTTGATTTGCTATTATCATAACATCACCATGACATCATCACAATGACCAAAATTGTGGATAACAAGCAGCCAGATATCCATCTCCAATTTGCCTTCTGATTATCACAGGGCTCACACACCAATATCTCTGAATGATAATCCCTAAAAAAATACAAGCAATCCCCACTGCCATCACACTTGTAATCAAGATCAAATTTCCCTCCAAAAAATATATTAAATACTTCATTGGGCATTGTTTCAATCTCCGACCACCCATGCCCCTGCAGTTCCCAGACATTCAAGAATTTACATTTCTTGGGAGAACCCAATCCTTCCACAAGAGTAAGCCTGCCTCTTCTCTTTACAAGGAAGGAGCACATGAGCTGCTGGGGCCTTGGCACCATGACCTCACTCCAAACACCCTTCACTAAATCAAATGCAATGATACTATAAGGCCTAGCAGATGTGCGGAAATAGATAACTCCATTACATTAGACTATATCATTGGGAGTCCTCATAGCCAACCTCACATCATATTCACGGGGGACTTCTCCAATCACATGCCATGAATCAACACATGAATCATAAATATCTATTGTGGGTTCATACATGTTACAATTTTGTGAAGACCCGCCTGCTACAATGACCTGAAAGTTGTCATCACAACCATTTTTTTCATTGGGGTTCGATCTTCTCTCAATACCACAAATGCACGAAATCAAACGAGGACGGTGCAACGCAGGAAGGAGCCTCCATTTCTCAGTGATTAGATTACAGACTGCAAGATGGTGTGATTCGATAGAACTTCCATTGATAAGGAGTTGTTGACCAATTGTTGCCACAGGAAAACGCATGGAGTGGGGAAGAAAACAAAGAGGAATGGAATACCATCTATTCAGAATTGGATTATAAGCACAACAACAGTCCCTGCAGTTGTATTTAGAGACTGCAAATAACCAGGGCAGTCCCTGGTAAGGCCATGCTGATCTCCATAGCTTAATAAAAACTCTCGATCTTATGTATGATTCCCATTCCTTGCACACTAAGCTACTCCTTATCACATTATCAATGGAGGTCCTTGATAGAATCTGGCCCAGTAATTCCTGGGGCATCTGGATCCAAAGGCCCTCCTTCTCACCTTCCCCATTAGTCATGGATTGCATGAGGGTCTGTATCTCGTTATTCTCAGCTTGTAACTTGTAAACGAATGCATTTGCAGCCAAGCTGTTTGGGATGTCATGACTCTATAGTGTGCAAGTAATATCTAGGAAGCAATGTTTACCTTTGGGATTTGTTTGAGGGTGGGCATTGGCCAGTGAAACCCTAACAGTTTTCTCAATAATTTTAGTTCAGATAATAATCCAAGAGTCACGTTGGTTTCTATGTCGGATGTGTGGGGATGTGCGGTGACATCATACGATGATCTGTATCAATGTACGTCACATTTAATAAGATGATATATTTCCTTAAATGGTAAATTGCATTGAATATGACATGACATAGTTCAGTCTCTGAGGTGTACGATGGTGACAGGGTGTGATGTTAAGGCACTTCATGATGTTAAAGTCACTAGTTCGAAACCTTTTGTAATATCCCCCGATAGAGTCTCAGTTGTAATTATGAATTGTAAACATGTTTTTTAGGTTGGTGAGTCGAGTTATAATAAGCTTGGAGGCTTATGTGATGATTAGGCCAAAGAGCCTGGGATGCGAAGGCCAGGAGCCTATTTTGTATATGTAATTATGCAAAATCATTAATAAAAATATAAACATCGTTGCGTGTAGACCGACCACAAAGAAAGGGTGATGGGGGAATAAGATTCCACAAGGTTGGGTAAGGGAGGAGGCTAAGTGTTTGGGCCTAGGGGATAAGCTAGGGGTATTACCTCTAAAGAGGACAATAATTTATTATTATTTTCTAAAAGGCTAAGGTGGACAATTGACCAAGTGTTGTCCTAAGTTCCTCAAAAAGGAACGTATGCTAAGTGGAGGGCATGCGGCTGCAGGAAGACACGTGTCGACCTGGGCGTATGCAATTATAGCTGAGAAAGACAACACTGTTGGGGGGGTCCTGTCCATTCTTCCATCTGGAGTCTGAACCCGAAACCTCCATGATTGACCTCTGCATTGTTTCCTGGTCACGCACCCTGAAATCCATGGGGAAAACCAACAGACTGATCTGTGTCTCTGGGAGAAGTCCGAGTTATCCCGTGTGTATCCTGTGAAGTTCAAGCACCCCATAATCATTTGTGTCGTGTTGTGTCATAACTGTTGGTTGTTGTGGCCATGCAGATCCTTGACTGAGTGTGGCTTGCTGCCATTGTTTATTCCTTGCAGAGATGAGTTCGTACCTTAATCGTTTTGGGTTGTTGCCTTCTGTTTTCCTGAGTTGTATTGACCAGTTGTCGTTGTCTTCACCTTGCGGGAATTGAGTTGAAACTGGTTGAAGAAGCTGGTTTTTAGGCCCGTGGTTGAAGAGGCAGGTTGTCATGCATGTGAGCAGCTCTCTCCAAGTGAGAGAGTTTGTTGGGAAGTGGTTTTTTCCTAGAGAGAGTGCAGCAACAACTACGAAGCTCTAAGAATTCCTGATCTGGCCTGTTGCCGAGACCCTGAGAGGGGAAGTGGAGCAGTCGATGGACTGTGGAACAGTGAAGTTACATATTCCCGGGGTGGAACAGGCATGTGGGGAATGAGATTTCATGAGTAGTGGGCGTAAGAAGGCTCCTGGAGAGAATCCTTCCAGTTGCATTGCGCAGTTTCCTGTAACCTCAACCTAGTCTAGGATTCTCTTTCCTTGGGTGGAGATTATTCCCAGCTCGGGGGTGACCCACTGCTGAGCATGATGAGCAACGTGGTATATGGCTGGGAGGTTCTTGGAAGGTCTACATGTAGTTGGTGGTGTTACTCCAGTTGAAAAGATAAGTATCGGTATGTGCTTAATTTATATGTTATGCATGTTTTTGATGCTTGAATGTTATCATGTATTATGTTGCATATATGAATTACTGTTAGTTCCATTGATTCTGTATGGTAGTAGTAATTTTGTGTTTATTGTGATTAAGTATTTTATATTAATTAAAATGCATGTCATATATATGTGAATGTTCTGCGTAGTAGCGTTAACCGGTCTCTGTGTTGGTCGGGGACACTACATTTTGGTATCATAGCTAATTAAAGCATGTGAGTAGTGGCATTGTCCGACACTGTTGGTGGCTGGGGATATTACATTATGGTACCAGAGCATGGTTTCAACACTGATCCTGGATGGGCCATGTTAGTGGAAGTTGAAGCAAGAGTTTCAGAAGGAGTTGTTGTCGAAATGGACAAAACTCAAGTTCTGACCCAAGGTTTCAACATTGAGCATGGATGGGTTGGATAAGTGATCATTGGACCCAAGGTTTCAAGTGGAAATTGTGTCTAGAGGGACCAATTTTGAACCTTAGAATGTTCCTGAGAGCCATAGGTTACTTTGGCCGTGTTACTAAGCTCAGGAGGTGTAGTGGTATTATAAAACCACAACAGATGTAGCATTTGGCTAGAGAGAGAGAGAGATCAAAACACTTGTGGTGTTAGGGTCGTAGGATCTGTTTGAAAGGAAGGGAAATACTTTGCAACCATCATATCTAGAGAGGGTACAAAAGGGTTAACCTAGAAGCCTTCAGACTTCGTGACTGCGGTGAAGTTGATGCAGAATAATAGAAATGTCGAAGCCCAAACTTCTAAAGCCTCGAAGTGGACCTACACTATAGATCTGGGGAGGAGAGCTTGACCGTTGGATCAAGCCAATGTTAAAAGGTCAAACACAGTGGTGAAGGGAGAAAGCTCTCAAATAGTTGAGGTAGTGAGTCATGATGATGCCACTTGGATGGACGTGGACACATGGGATGTGTGCCATGTGTCAGTGGGTTTCGAACCTATGGAAGGTTGAAATGCCATATGGAATGTGACATGTGACACCCATATGATTGGGCCACGATTCAGCCAGTAATATTCTGCCATGTGGCACTTTGTATGAGCATGGTTAGTGGAACCCAAGGTTACATAACGAAGTTAAAGGTCGGAGGACCCACACTAGTGTTGATCACAATATATCAAGATAGACAGTGAGGAGGCATTGCAAGCACCCAAGGAGGTCCCACAATCCAAACCACAGTTTCACTGAGGGGTTATGTGTCAACGTCAGAAGAATTGTGGGACGAAAGACGGGTTACTCCAAACTGCTACCACATGCCCCTACAATTGGAAAATATAAGTAATGTGACGTAATGATGTCACCAAAGGTGACATGGAAGTGTTTGAATATTAACGGTTTGGTGTGTTGGGGAGGTGCGGATATGAAATCTGCTGAAGTCCCAAAGTCCCAAAGCTCCGAAGTCTCGGAACTTAGACGCCTGAGGTTCCATAGTGAGTGTTAGATGTCGGATGTTGGGTAGACATGGACTGATGATCTTCCCTACATCGTGAATTTGGTAATCCAAACTTCGAGAGATTATTGCATGGTTCTTTGAAAACTTTCGAAGTTGAAGGCCTGAGTAAGTGCCTATCGATCTAGCACTTGGTCGCAACCCATGGTCACATGGGTTGGGGACTGAGAGAAAGGGACTATTGACCAAAAAATGTGTTAAAGAAGGGAAAAGGGGTTAGGAAGGAAGCTCGTGGGTTTCGTCTGGTTCAGACCTGCATCAGGGAGGTACTGAAGACCTGGGAACTTTATTATAGGGTCCAAAAAATATCTAAGAGCCATTAGCTCAGAGAAAAGAGATCGTTGCACAAGAAGTGCATCAAAGAAGAAGCACAAGTTTTAAAGGATTATATATTTCTTCTCAAGTCTCAGAATTGAGAAAGGAAGTCGTGATTGGAAAGTTCTCGGAAAGAGGATTCCAGATGTAATGGTTACATTTAAAAAAAAGAAGTGCTAGAGATGTATTTAGATAGAAGAAAGAAGGAAGAAGGTCAAGGAAAATTCTTTATTCTATATCTAAGATTTTTTTCAGAAGTCATTGGATCAGATGTTGGGTTCGATAAGCAACATGGAAAACCTAAATGGAATTTTTGTTTGGGGAAGATAGTTCAGGTGACAACATTTTCACATCAAATGTGAATGCTAGGTGGAGAAAGCCATCTGCAATCCATGATAATGCATGAACCATAAGTTCGTATGGAGATGCAAAGAATGAGAATAAGGAGGGAAGGTTTTATGGAATTATAATTCGTTCATGCAGAAGTTGAATTAGAGGAATCCAAATAATAATGGAATGTTGAAAATTAATATCAGCATAATATGTGATGGCAAGTATGCAAAGTAGACAAGGAAAAACTCATGGATGGAGTCAAGTCCATGAACATCCTAAGATAATAGAAGAAGAAATCATGAGATATATATCAAGTTAATAGGAATGCATGTCAACACTCCAGGAAGGAAAGCTAGAATAATGGAGGATTGTTGATGCACTCCAAGGGTGTGAAGGTATTTCCATAAGAGCATGGAGATATCAAGTCAAGAATAATTTAAAAGTGAAGTGACTTCTAAAGTGAAATCAATAAGGAACTAGGAAGAAGAAAACGATTCTATGCATGGTTTTGAATGCAGAGGAGATGGTGCCTGACAAGAATCCATCTTAAGTGACATAGAGCCATGAGTGACAACCCAATAGGTTGGAGGTATCACTTGAATCTATGATGGTAAGGTAAAAGAAGGACTTTCAGTTAATTCTATGCAGCTAGCAAAAGAGAAGTAGAGAGTACAAAAAAACCTCAAGTACTAAAGTATTCCGTCAGGAAAGGGATGAAGAAGTTTAGTCCTGAAGAGTAACTGGATATTGAAGAATCCAGAGTCTATAAAACAACTTGGTGTGGATTTTGATTCATCCAAGTACATGATTGGGATAGTTGGACCCAGGAAATTAATGAAAGTTGAAGGTTAATATCAACTTAGTTTGGGACTATAAATGCAAAGGAAACCAAGAGTGATTTGGATAGAAAGTGCTCAGGACAAAAATAGTCATGTACAGTGACTACAATGAGAGCACAAGAAGATTTAGGAATCCAGGAAGAATTGAATACTTCTGGGATCAAGAAGAAAAAGTTTTATAGGGAGAAATAAGTCGCTGCAACTTTTGTGGCAGCAAGTATGTTATGGCTCATTGGGTCAACCAGAGGAAAAAATGCTTGCATGTTTGCAAGTGTTGTTGTTGATGTTGATGCATAAGGAGGGAAGTAACAAAGAGATGAAGTGTTGATTATAAGTTTGATAAAGGAAGCATGAAATATTCTATTGCCATCAAACATTCAGGTAGTATAAATTTTATTAATGACAGTCATGCAGGTATGAGTCTTTATTACTCTTTTTGCATAATTATTGAAGGAATTAGGTAAGAATTTCCTCAACCATAGTTATTTTATAAAATCACATGATTATATTATTTGAATGCATACCATTGGATGTGGTAAAGGCCGAAGGCCTGTATTAATTCAAATATTTTTAGCTTCTGAATGCACACACTGACATAGGAGAATGTCATGTTAATTTGGTTGTGGGGTAATAACCAAATAATTAAAATATAAGAACTTGTTATAGGAAGGAATGCCAGTAAGTTAGTCATGTATGAGACTAGGACATGGTTGGATATGGAAAGGCTATGAGCCACATAGGTACTAAAAACTTCCCACCTTTAAATAAAACTTGGGCTGCAACATTTTTGCTAACACTAATGAACACCACATAATTATATTCTTGGTGTAGTGTTCGGGTCGAAAAGGAAGGCATCCAATTAATTCAGAAGACAATAGGAAGTGTGTGGAGAATGTGTCAACACATGGCCATAATTCCAACTTATGGATGGTGAGATACATGAATGAGATGAAGAGCATTATGTAATTCAATGCAAGCTGTGCTAAATAAGTATGCACTGAGAATTGCACTCATGCATAGTAAGCGATAGAATTGTATACTAAATGAAATGGCTGAATGAGTTTTGTAAGTACATGAATATATATTATTGCATGGAAATAATTGTTACTAACAATTGAAATGTTGTTAACTCATGAAGTTGAGGACATTTCAGGGAGGTGTTAGACATTGCAACAGGAAAGTTGCAAGTCAAGTAGTCACATGAGCATTGACTACAAGAAATTTTCTTGTTCAGAAAAAAAGTAATGAAATTACAGATATTACTGTGAACATACATATGCATAGAATGACGAGTCATTCTAGTTTATTAATTGTTGGGTAATTGTGATTGAATTGCTAGGTGCAGGCAATTCTAAGATCACTGCATAAGATTTTGTACATATTGTAATTGAATTATGATGTACAACAAATACTGACAATTTGTTGGCTATATGCAAGATGAAGCATTATAGGAAAAATGGTATGCAATTTTGTGCCTATGGAAAACCACAAGGATGGTTGCATTCATAATATGGAAACAACCAAGATGAATTATGAAACAAAATTTCATGTTTTGGGGAAAAGATGAATTCCCTTTGAACTAAGTTTGAGTTTCTAAATAAATTCTTTTATGTTTTCTCATGATAACTGCATGTGGGTGATGCAGATGAAATGATGTTGATTAAAGTTGTAATGTTGACTACAAAGAGTATCTCGGGGAAGATGTTGATTGGAGACAACAGATATTACCTTGTGAATCCTCAGTGGATCTAAGTGTGTGTACACTTCTCCTTGGGCTGCCTTGGAGAAGGATGGAGCCTTGGAGGGAGAAGTGTGGGGATAGGTTCCCTGGTATGAGGCGTGGAGGGTACCTAGAGACCTTTGAGGGAATTTGGAACTCTAGGAGCCATGGTTCTATGAGACTTCCTGAGCCGACCTGTTGCTGAATCCTAAGGAAAGCGAGGTGTAGCAGCCGATGGACTGTGTGACAGTGAAGGTGTACCCTCCTAGGGTGGGACAGGCATGTGGGGGAATGAGAGACCATTGGTTGGAGTGTTGTTGAGGTTTGGTACCTTGGCCTAGACCATGTGGATATGGATTGTGGACCATGGCTATCTTGGGAAGCCATTGCCCCGATGGAGTCATAGCCCTACTCAGGGGTGGAAGGTCTTCTCAATTAAAAGATAAGTACCAATTATCTATTCATTGTATGTTGTGTATCTTGTATACAGGTTATAATGTTATTAGAATTGCCTATATATATATATGTTCTAATGTTGCTTCCAAATGAATAGTTGGAGGAGTAGAGTGTTTATGTCTATGGAGCCATAACCCTGCTAAGAGTTTATCAACAGTGAGATCTAAGGCTAGGTGGAACGTCATGGATCTACATCCAGCCGATGTTTTAAATGAGGTTTAATTGAAGCATGTCACAAGGAGAAATGAGATGAATGCTTTCCTGAAGCAGCCCTATGGAATAAAGCAATTGAGTTTCACCTGCAGAAGGAACACCAAAATTGGTGCTTGAAAGTAGACCACTAGGTGGATAATGGGCTTCCAATAGCTAAGGCTTGGATCTTTTTGAAGATATTTTTGAATTATATATGTATAAACAAGTTGCACTGAGGATAATGAAAAAATAAGGGGAGGGGATTGTAATATCCCTCGGTAGACCCCAATTGTAATTATGAATTGTAAACATGTTTGTTAGGCTGGTGAGCTGAGTTATAATAAGATAGGAGGCTTATGTGATGATTAGGCCAGAGAGCCTGGGATGCTAAGGCCATGAGCCTTTTTTGTATATGTAATTATGAAAAATCATTAATAAAAATATAAACTTCGTTGTGTGTAGACCGACCACGAAGAAAGAGTGATGGGGGAATAAGCTTCCACAAGGTTGGGTAAGGGAGGAGGCTAAGTGTTTGGGCCTAGGGGATAAGCTAGGGGGATTACCTCTAAAGGGGATAATAATTTATTATTATTTCTTAAAAGGCTAAGGTGGACAGTTGACCAAGTGTTGTCCTAAGTTACTGGAAAAGGAACATAGGCTAAGTGGATTGCATGCGGCTGCAGGAAGACCGGTGTCGACCTGGGTGCATGTCATTATAGCTAGGAAATCCAACATTGTTGGGGGGGTCCTATCCATTCTTCCATCCGTATTCTGAACCCAAAACCTCCATGATTGACCTATGCATTGTTTCTCGGGTACGCACCATGAAACCCATGGGGAAAACCGATAGACTGATCCATGTTTCGGGGAGAAGTTTGAGTTATCCCATGTGTATCCTGTGAAGTTCGAGGACCCCATAATCATCTGTGTCATGTTGTGTCATGACTGTTGTTTGTTGTGGCCACACAGATCCTTGACTGAGTGTGTCTTGCTGTCGTTGTCTGTTCCTTGCAGAGCCGAGTTCACACCTAAACCATTTTGGGTTGCTGCCTTTTGTTTTCTTGAGTTGTATTGACCAGTGGTTGTTGTCCTCACTTTTCGAGAATTGAGTTGAAACTGGTTAAAGAAGCGGGTTGTCAGGCCCGTGGTTGAAGAGGCAGGTTGTCAGGCCTGTGAGCATCTCTCTCCAGGTGAGAGAGTTTGCTAGGAAGTGTTTTTCTCCTAGAGAGAGTCCATCACCAGCTACAGAGATCTGAGATATCCTGATCCGGCCTGTTGCCGAGACCTTGAGAGGGGAAGTGGAGCAGTCGATGGACTATGTAATAGTGAAGGTGCATATTCCCAGGGTGGAACAAGCACGTGGGGAATTAGTGTCTGTGAGTAGTGGGCGTAAGAAGGATTCTGGAGAGAATCCTTCCAGTTGCATTGTGCAATTTCCTATAACCTCATCCTAGTCTAGGATTCCCTTGCCCTGGGTGGAGATTAGTCCCAACTCGGGAGTGACCCACTGTTGAGCATGATGAGAAGTGTGGTCTATGGCTGGAAGGTTCATGGAAGGTCTGCACGTAGTTGGTGGTGTTACTCCAGCTGAAAAGATAAGTATCGATCTGTGCTTAATTTATATGTTATGCATGTCTGTGATGCTTGAATGTTATCATTTATTCCGTTGCGTATATGAATTACTGTTAGTTCCATTGATTTTGTATGGTAGCAGTAATTCTGTGTTTATTGTGATTAAGTATTTTAAATTCATTAAAATGCATGTCATATATATGTGAATGTTTCACGTAGTAGCGTTAATCGGTCTCTGTGTTGGTCGAGGACACTGCATTTTGGTATTAGAGCTAAGTAAAGCATGTGAGTAGTGGCATTGCTCGACATTGTTGGTGGCTGGGGATGTTACACCTATGGGGACAAAAATATAGCCATGTTAAGGGCTAGTGTGGCTCAAGCTGGGTGCGATCCCCGGGTGATTTTGACAGCTTAGATTCCCTTGAGTCGTAGTTTCACGGCCACAGGCTAGTCTCGCAGGTCACTGACAAACTAGCAAACAAAAAAAAAGACATGACATACGTAGTTATTAATCCAAGCAAAGATATTTATTAATAATTGGAAAGAGAGTTGAAATCATGTGATTTAGTTGTTAATGTACTTGGAAATGGTAACCATACATATGATTAGAAATGATGTTAAAATTTAATATTCAAAATGTTAGAAATGTTCGCTATTTATATTTTATATGTATATGATTAGAAATTATGGTATAAGTCTCATTAGGCTTAATATGTGTTTTCTCCTAAGAAGTCACAAGTTCAAATCCAAAGGGGGGGTAAGGTATATTTACTTTTATAGACTTTACCATGGAGGGGTCCCTTGTCCCACAAACAAGGGGGTCTCATACACCAATTTGGTCTTTGGCTTAGCCGTGACCTTAAAATTAGATTATTATTACTATTATAACTTAATGGTTAAATTGTATTGAGGACAAATTATTGTTATCATCTTTGAATGTGGGTTGACTCAACACAATTATTCAAAGAAAATCACATATTGTGTTAGGTCTTACTCAAAGACCATAAGACAATGTTAGTCTATATAATATCGCCAAAAATGTGAATATTCTTTGTACTATCATTGAAACTTCTTCCAATAAAATCATATACTTTTTAATAACATATATGAAACCATTTATATTTCCACAACAATCTACTAATAATACATAAAATATACCTCAAAATCCAATACTAATTATATTAGCATATCCCAAAATTCAATCCACATATTCTCCTATATTGGTATTCGCTACATTAGTATTCTCCTTTTGCATTGGAATTAGATAGCATTTAAATTTTGAACTGGAATACATATTTTTTAACTTTATTATAACATATTTTTTTAACTTTATTATAAATATATGATTTAAATATTTGTCATTATAGTTTATAGGTTGTACAATTTGTTTTTTGGATAACATGTTAAAGTGAAACAAGAATAGTATACAGTTTCATGTATGAAACTAAGACAAAATGTTATTAGAAAGCACATAATCCATTAGAGGTAGCTTCGACGATGATCACAAGGCAAATTAGCTTTCTTGTAAATACTATCTAGGTTAAAACTTTTTTGGGGGGTCTTGGGGTAAGACCTAAAACTTCTTTTGATTCGTTAAGAGCTTGTCTTCCTCAAACTTAAGGAATTAGGGTAATGGCCCAAGACCTAGAGGCATCTAGCAGGAGTGGAAGTCTACTCCCTTAAAAGACACCAATGAGTCATTTCAGGTGGCATGGTTTTTCCTAAATAATGGTGATGAGTCAAGGCACATTCGTGGATAGAAACCAATGATTGTTCTCCTCACTATGGGTTGACAATTGTGTTATGATAGGTTTTGACACCTTCATATATTAAAAATAAATAAGAACTCTACAATTTACATAATTTTGTAATGTTTTAAATTTTTAAAATTTATGACATAAATTAAAATGGTTAAACATTATAAAGCATATAACCAAAAATGCTTAAAAATAGCAATCAATCAACTTTGAATAAATTTATGGATATTCTACAATGCCAAAACCCTCTAATATTGAAGACCTCAAATATACTCTAAGTAATAAACCTTATAAATACATGCATATAGACATTATTGATGATTTTAAAATTTTTGTCCATGACAATGAAATATTTTCAAGGGGATCTAGTCACTAGAGGAAAAGGAATACCTCCTTAAATGTAGAGACCTGGCTTAATTAAATACAAAATTAAAATTCAATTAACATATAATTGCCTTACGTAAATTATACATTCACTTCAAAATCATAAATATTCTGCATAAGTTAAAATCTATCTACAACATGGAAATAACTCAACAAATCACATATAAATACCTGTTTCTGATGCTAATTCCCGTCGATATGGCTGTCCCTTCCCTGCTGACTTGCTGTTGTCTTGCCTAGCCCGATGAACTAACCAACACTGCTCAAACCTACTATCCACCCAGCCAGCTAGGAGCATCCTGTCCATCTCCCTAGCTCCAGGAAACCGAAAGGAATCCTGGCCCCCGTGCCCAAAACCCCGAGCAACCCGGTGCCCCCTGCAATGATACTCACAGTCTGAAAACTCTCCCTTGGAACCAGAAAGACCAAGCCATGAAACCAGTGCTCCCATCCCCCTCCAAAATGCTTCCTCCCTCAAAATCCCTAATCCTCCTCCCCAAACAATGAATCTCTTCCCCGTAAGGCTCTCCCCCTCTTATCCCCTTTCGCCGACTCTTCCTTTCATTAAATTCCTTATCCCTACATTCATTACCTTATCCTCTTATTTAATGTCTTGTCCCATTTATTTAATGCTTCTTATCCTTTATTTAATGTTTGTTATCCCACTCATATACGTAAGTTTTAATAAATTAAATTATCAACCCTATTAATT
>JZKD02S0294900.1:744772-758799 GCA_000966675.3 Picea glauca | reverse complement strand
TAATGCAGATGGTGAAATGAAACTATCTGTCGCACCAGAATCAAACAAAATATTAACATTGATATGATTTAGCGTACCTGATGACTCCACCACCGTGGATTGATGTTCAGCCTGGTGGTTATTAATTGTTGCATAAATATGGTGGCTGCTACTTTCTCTCCCCATCGGTGCCTTTCCTTATCTATGCACGAACCCTGATTGTAACTCTGGGAAGTCATGCTGGTAATGGGGTCCCCCGCACCCCCAACAGGTAACACTAGATTGAACATGTGCATTGTTATGTGTCTGTCTTTGAAATGAGTTCCTTCCCCTAGAACCCCTGCCCCGACTCGTTGTTCCCTGAGATGGTCGTGGTCCTGTCTGCACCGTTGGCGATGAACGAGATGCTGCACTTGCTGCCATTGAAATCCCTGCAACTACTGTCCTTGGCGTGAATCTATTACCATATCAGTGGCCTTGAGCCCCCTTCCCTAGGAAATGTCCTCGGGGCCTTTCCTACGAACCTCGGGCGATGCGGAAATATCGGTCTTGTACCCTCGGTCAAGTTCATATGTTCTTCCGCGTAACGCACATTTTCCACCGCCTCTGCCACTGAAGATGGTTTCCACATCCACACCATAGCTCTTATCCTAGGGTTCAATCCATAGACGAAGCGCTCTGCCTGTTGTTGGTCATTATCCATATACGACACATATTTGACCAGTTCCATAAACCTGATCTCATATTCTTCTACCGTTTTGTTTCCCTGTACTAAGGCATGAAATGCCCCAACCTGTTGTTCCTCGTAGTATGCTGGTAGATATTTCCTTCTGAACCTCTCCTCGAAAAGTTCCCAAGATACTGTGTCCGGGGTAAGGTGCAGTTTTCTTTCCAGGTTTCCCCACCAATTCAAAGTGATGTCTCTTAACTGAAAAATGGAAATCTTGGCCTTTGAATTGGATGCATAGTCCCTTAAGGAAAAACACCTTGTCATGCCTTCCAACCATGCTTCCGCGCGTTCACTGGCGCGACCTCCGGCAAACTCTGGAATTTTGATCTTCTGCAACTCTCGCGTGATGTCTTCAGGTGGAGGTCCTCCCCCTGAATCCCTTGACGCTTCTGGATTACTCATTCTAGACGGTGGGGGTTCCACTTCAGTCCCTGTCGGTTGTCGCCCCTTTAAAGTCTCGTTGATGGCTTCCAACGAGCGCAGTATGAGAGCTAGTTCGGGCGATGGTGGTGGTGGCACTGGCAGTGTTGGCGGTGCTTACGATGACTCTCCCTTGCCTCGACTCCCTCAATTCCTAACCATCCTGTATGCTTTGACCTGCATCCACCAAAGTTGTTAGGGTGAGTTCCAGGATGTTTCAAATTGGTGCTACTCAAACTAGAAACAGGGTTAGGCGTAAGTTTTCTTTACTTGTCTGTAAATAGACATTTTACTCCATTAGGGGATTGGCTAGGTTAGGGTTGGGTGTAAGCATCTAATCTTCATTTCTTCACCCCTACAAAAATAACTATTGGTTCCTTTTCCCTGTACCTACGTTATCCTTGCGCCTCACTCGCCACTTCCTATGCTTACTCTACTAGTGCATATGCCACCTCCTTCCCGCTTGTCCTAGTCTGAGCCCTTTTAATTTACGCTTACAACTTGATTAAAATGAATTCTGACCTTATGTTTATTAATTTACGCCGAAAGGCATACACCTATTGACAAAGGGGCACAATCAATGATATTTTAAATCTTACTTAACCTTAAACCCTTATCTGATGGCTACGCATTGAAGATGCTGGCATATTCTTAGTCTTCCTCCAAAATCAATGGGTCACATTTATCGTTCATAACTTTCTTGCATTTATCACAACATCCGTTAACATGTTTACTTTTTAACATTTACCTAATCACATAAAAAAAAAATAAAAAAATCTGTAAGGTTATATAACTACCACGTTTAAATGATTAAATAGAATTAGACCCACGACATCTAAACAATTATCCCCAACTACCAGCCCCGCTTGGCGTTCACCAGCGCTATGTACCTTTCAACGTTAAACATCCGCCAACCACTTTGCGGCTGTGCTGGTTTATTAAAACTAAAATCTAGACTAAGCTTAATCCTAAGCTTCAATTGCCTTAATCAATGCACATACACACTTTTTTTTAAAAAGCATATGGTATGGCGCGTTGGAAGGGCAGACTTTGTTAAAGCTTTCACGGTGGAAGGAGGTCCGGGGTTTGATCCTCGCGGACTCCATAAAAAAAAAAAAATAGCACTATTTTATTAAATTATTTAAATAAAACTAATAATTAAATATATATATATATATATATATATATATATATATATATATATATATATATATTAATTTTAATTTATACAAGAATTAACACTAAAATTTAATCACATACTAAATAAATAAATAATAAAAAAATGAAAATTTAATTATGCAAAAGGGCATATTAATACTTTTAATAAACTATTAGACTAACATTAATATATAAAAAATATAATGGTGAGAGTTTAATGTGCAGGCATTATCTGGCAACCTCTAAGGTCGGGCTTCTGGCATGAGGCCCATGTGCCCGACCTCTGGCTCTCAGTACCAAACACATATCCCTCTCAACTTTAAACGCGTCATTCCTCTACTGCCTCTCCTCTTTTCTTTGCTCAGAAGTTCTTCCAAGAATCTCACCCGCCATGGCTCGCATCCTCGCCATTGTTCTGAGCACTTTTCTCCTCTCCATCTACTTCAGCCTCCATTACCGTTCGCTCAGGAGTCTGTAATCTAGCAATGGCGGATTCTCCCCCTCGTGAGATCCTCCTCCATGAGACTTGACGTTGGCGCTTGGTCTCGGCTGTCTTGTAAGTGTGAAAGAATGTTTCTGTTTAATTGTGCTTAAATAATAGCTCAGGTTTGGACAGAACCTGAAGCCACCGTCGCGACTAAGCTTTTCTTACCAGGTATACCTGTACATATTGTATTTAAGAGCGAAGCATGGTGCCTTCAGAATGCGTGGATATGACAACTCAACTGTAGGTTATGTACATGTTATTCTTGCATATTGCTTTATTGGACTGAGTATTACATAGCTTTTATGTGTGTTTGTGTTTTTTTTTAATCTGTGCATATGGGGCAAGTCAGTGGGTTGAACCGAGAAGCGGGCTTACATTTTGGTTATTCTATCTTTTTTTTTTTCAGTTTATGGAATTTTTTATAGCCCATGCGAAGGGAAAATATACCTTAAACAGTGTCTGAAGCACGCCAGGACGGGATAACAAAACTACAAAATAAGATTGGCTAAAAATGCTATAAACAGTCTAAATTGTCTAAATGTATATTGGTTCAGACCAATATCTCTTTACAAGATCTTGGGTTTCTGGACAAATCACAGAATTCATCCTTACACTTACTCTCTGGCCTGTAGCTTTTAATGTCAATACGTCCGAGTCCTTAAAAGTATGATCTTTCTCTGTAAGCGGAAGACCAGACCTGCTTGTATATTTAGTTGTGCGTGATTAACACTTTTTCTCTTTTTTTTTTGAGTGGATTTTTGGTTAAGTCTAGTTTTCTGTTTTGTAATAAGAGAGTCGTAGAGAGATTCTAGGTTTGCCTGATTTACACTTTCGTCTACTACATTGAGACTACAGACTCCTTATTAATCTTTTATGTAGTGTAGAACGAACTACTTCTGAGCATAACATGACAAAGACTGCTTCTCTAGTTTTGAGGGCATCTCAAGCTTGTCTAATCAATTCAAATTCGCACTCAAATCCATACTTTTTCCCTCATCCGCGTCAGCATATGGATGCCAAAATAATAATCAAATTATGATGAGCACTAAATTTAGTCATCTATTCATTAAATTCGAGGCAGTTAAAATCAATACAGGTAATTGAATTTTAAAAAAAACAGAAGTATATTATATGGAATGCAAGCTTTTAGGAAGTTGAGAACTGTAGAGCGGCCTGTTGCATTTGGTTGTGTTGGCAGCTGCATTTTTTTTTCATGGTTTCTCTGAGCCAGTCTGGACTTGAGGTGAAAGATGATGTGTTGGGTCTCATAATTTTCAAGAAAAATTTATGAGACCCAGAATCATCCTCTGCTTCTTGGAACAAAGACAGTGACAACTCATGTTTGTGGGTAGATGTGATATGCAACCCCAGAATAGGAAGAGACACAAAAGTGGTGTTGGACAATCTATCTTTATCTAGAAAGATCAGTAAAGTTCTCACCAGGCTTCATTTCCTGCGTACACTCTCTTTTTCCGACAACAATTTCTCTGGAAATATCAATATCAGTTCAAATCTTGGGCAGATTCCCAGCCTCAGGATCATGAATTTGAATCATAATGCATTGCAAAGTTCCCTTCCTGATTTTCTACTTGCCGTGAACAGTTTATTGTTTGTAAAAAAAAAATTCTTGACGTTGTTTTGAAAAATATTTATGATTCTACTCTATAAATTTTTTTTTATATATATTAACCCTCATATCTCGAAAGAATAGAATGATACTTAGAAACCCTTTATTTGCAGTCTATGTATACACCTATTTGTATTGAATGCATCCTGTAAATTCTATGTAGTTAATAGAAACATCTTCTTGTTATATTAACAAAATAATTTCCAGAAATATGATTTCAAAAATAATTTCTAGAAATATAATTTTATATAACGATATATATTACTTACATAAAATCATGTTATCTTTACATTGAAAAAGGTAATATTCCTGTTGGTTGTAATATTGTTCAACTAGTTTTTATCTTAAGTTTCTTTTTACGGTCTAATGCCATTTCTCATGTTTTGTTTTGCAGAAGTTAGGCAGGAGGGACTTTGGCCCTTAAGGCTCCAGTGTTTCAACTACAACTCTGATACCAATTGTAGAGACCCGGCTTAATTAAATACAAAATTAAAATTCAATTAACATATAATTGCCTTACGTAAATTATACATTCACTTCAAAAGCATAAATATTCTGCATAAGTTAAAATCTATCTATAGCATGGAAATAACTCAACAAATCACATAAAAATACATGTTTCTGATGCTAATTCCCGTCGATATGGCTGTCCCTTCCCTGCTGATTTGTTGATGTCTTGCCTAGCCCGATGAACTAACCAACACTGCCCAAACTGACTATCCACCTAGCCATCTAGGAGCAGCCTGTCCGGCTCCCTAGCTCCAGGAAACCGAAAGGAATCCTGGCCCCCGTGCCCAAAACCCCAAGCAACCCGGTGCCCCTTGCAATGATACTCATAGTCTGAAAACTCTCCCACAGAACCAGAAAGACCAAGCCATGAAAACAATCCTCCCGTCCCCCTCCAAAATGCTTCCTCCCCCAAAATCCCTAATCCTCCTCCCCAAAGAATGAATCTCTTCCCCGTAAGGCTCTCCCCCTCTTATCCCCTTTCACCGACTCTTCCTTTCATTAAATTCCTTATCCCTACATTCATTACCTTATCCTCTTATTTAATGTCTTGTCCCATTTATTTAATGCTTCTTATCCATTATTTAATGTTTGTTATCCCACTCATATACATAAGTTTTAATAAATTAAATTATCAACCCTATTAATTCTTTACTCACATAATTAAAGAGTTGATTAATAATTAAATAACCATTGACAATTATGAACAAATAATTAATGATAATTAATTTAGTTAATATTATATAAGAAACAATTATTGTTTAGATAACATCTTAGGACAATCAGATTATCAATTTAATTATAATTAATAATCCTTTACATTTATTTAAGCAGGGTCGTTACATTAAAACAAAAATTTCAAGAATAATGGAAGATAAAATATACCCAGGTGTATTGTATCAATGTTACAAATGACGAAACTCATATGAAGTGCAAACTTTGTGAGAAATATAAAGCTCAAAAGACATGGGTCATATTGGTACTAGGTGTGATCCACTTCAATATGATGTTGTGACAACTCTTTCAATTTGTTTTATTCATCAAACATCATTATAAAGTACATAATGAATATAAATGAAGACAAGGAAATGGTAATTACCACCATGAAGTTAACATATTTTATTAGACAAATGGATATTGCAATTGCTACTTGTGAAAATATTTTTCATATTTGTATACATTTACAAACACATAATATACCTACTTGAAGGGAGTAATCTTCATGCAAAAGCATAAGTATCCTACTGAATTTGTTCATTATACCTCAAATTGCTTTGAAGAAATACAAGTTTAAAATATGTTGGATAGTTCATTTTTCTCTTTATTGTTAAATGATAATATAGATTGTGGTTTGAAACAAGATGCATTTTACATATCTAAACTTAAAAGGCTTAGGCCCTCCTATCTCACAATTTATGAAAATTGTGAGTGTCTCTCATGAAAGAAAAAACCTATAAATGATAATATAGATTGTGGTTTGAAACAAACTGTATTTTACATATCTAGACTCAAAAGGCTTAGGTCCTCCTATCTCACAATTTATGAAAATTGTGAGTGTCTCTCATGAAAGGGAAAGCCTATATGTCTCTCATGAAAGGGAAAGCCTATATGTGATGTAATCATTACTCTAAAAGAAATAAGATAGTTGAAACATGAAAAAATAAGAGTAATTTCTACCAAAAGTGTTTTAACTATGTTACTATTAAAATTATATATCGAAAATTATACCAAATAAGATATCAAGATAAACATTTCTTTTATGTTGAGAAATTAACAAATAAAATATACTTGGAGATTTGAAATTCAATAAATAGAAATATTGAATTCATTGCTTTATCAAAAGTAATGGAATTAGGATCCTTACAAGTTCTTAAAATCCACGGGATTTGACTGCTATCAAAAGGCCAAGTAATTGAAACATTCGTTACATTGACCCCTCCTAGAATTTGCAGAAAATAAAAAACCCATGGTATCATAAGGAAATGATGATTTTCTTTGTTTTGATAAAAGTGAATAACCTAAACAAAACAAAAAAGCCAAGATTATCATGTGGATGCGACAACACATGGAATAGTGATTATTAATCATATGATAAATGGTGATTATTAATCATATGATAAATATTTCTACAAAATATTTTTTAAGTTATATTATTTACAAAATGTGTAATTCATCTTACTAAATTCTTAAAATATTTTAGAGATAACTTTCTTGAAAATGTTAACAAAAAGAAAACTATCCATTGACATGATTTGCTATATATTCCAATCCAAGATTAATAAACACTACAATCAATAGTATCTTACATTGATGGATCTCTTGAGAGTTGCATACAACTTATACAAAATTATGTTCAGTCATTGGTTGAAAACTTCAATTAAAGATTTTTGTATCTTAATATTTTTAATACAATAAATTTGATTAATCATTTTCATTATCCATCAAAACTTTATATAAAATAAACTAATACGACTCTTTTTATTATTTACCACATAAAACATGCAACAAAGATGGCAATATATTATTGATATAGAAACTTGTTAAATAATTATATAAATTAATTTATATACTTGATTTAAAAAGAGAAAAAATATATATTTTCAAACCAAAAAATTAATAATATATAATAAAATTATAGCAAATAATACTAAATATTAAAATATGATAAAATTATGACAAACAATACTTGTCATACCAACCAGCAATACTTTTTATACCAAGCATTTTTTTATATGAATGAGGAGGATTTTCATAGTAAACTATAAAAAAATATATAAGAAAAAAAGTTATCAATAATTATGTTTTACACATTATTGTACATATTATTAATAGGTCCTTGATGCATTATTACACAGGTCCTCACAAATGATAAAAGTGACAATGTAATTATGATATAAAGTGACAATGCAATTATGAGATTTGGCACAATGCAAAACAAACAAGTGTTGCATGCAGTGTAGTCCCTGTTGGGTTGGGGAATTGTTAACAAAGCCATGGCTTTCAAATAAGCATCAGTAATCTCGGGATTTTTGTGAAGTTCATTTTTTACATATTTTTATCAATGGATCACAGTGATACTGAGTTTTATTGCAACACATCACCTTCGCTATAAATTCAAAGTTGTGGAGTTCACCTTCGCTATAAAGTCAAAGTTGTGGAGTTGACAGGTTGTGATTAGGTCGTGATTAATGAGTGCTTTGTGCCAATATTATCATTAGATCTCTTTTGGTTGCTCCATTATGTCCTGTAACAATTTGCCATATTATCATTAGATCTCTTTTGGTTGCTCCAGTATGTCCTGTGACAGTTTGCCATAAATTTCTTCTTGTACTAGTTATTTGGTTGCAACTCCAGCTTAATGTTTTCAGAGTTATTTGTTTTCTTGTACTAGTTATTTGGTTGCAGCTCCAGCTTAATGTTTTTAGATTTATTTGGTTGCAGCTCCAGCTTAATGTTTTCATAATGTTTTCAGTGGGGAGTCAGATTTTGCACGAAGATTATTCTAGCAATTCTATTAGCACGGAGATTATTCTAACAATTCTCTGATTGAAGGAAGTGAATTCACATTCGAAGTATCTTTTGTGAAATATGCCAATTCGAGAGAAAACTTAAGTTGCTTCCGATTGCTGGAACAACGCCTTTTTCGTCTTCTTTCTCTCATAAGTAAGGGCCTTCATAGTGCAAGGCCATAAACCTAGGATCTGAAACTGAACCTGGAAGGAACCAGATCTTTCCTATATGGATCAGAGAGCCATATATATCAACATCACAATTTTTCAACAAAGTGCACTTTGGTGCGGGATCTTGTCGTCGATGCAAATCTGGACTCGATGTCATTAATATAAACTAATGTAACTTATCTAATGAAAAAAGTATTCAAATATTACTTTGTAGTTGGAAACCAAGTTAGGATATATGATATATCTAAACTTTGCAATACTGAGAACAGTAATGAAGGTGCATGTGGAAGCTCGAACAAAAACAATACTGCATGCAGTCTATATTCATGTTCATCGTCCTATTATGGACACAATAAAAACTCTGATTGGATTTCAACTATAATTGAAGTTTTTGAATGGATATAAAATTGAAGACATTTCTCAGTAGAGGGAAGTTAGCCAACAATGGCTCCACAAACAACTGACAGCAACACTTATCGTGGGTAATAGACTAAACAAATTACTGTTATAAACATGATAAAATTGCTTTTCGATAGGAATTACTTACTGAATTAATCCTTTCTAATATTGTTACTACAGAGATAGCTTTTAGGCCTTTGATACAAAAGTTATATTACTTTAAAGAAGTACATGAGGTTATTATAACCTTATGTCGATGAGGTTATTATTGTGACAGGTTCATTAGTGAAATACATGAATGGTGGTGGACAAGGTTCGTATACTCCTCGACTGTTTGATCTTTACCCTGATGCAACTGTTGAAGTTTGATGAACTGATCATCATAGTTGTACAAATGCTATCATCATTATAGTAAAGGAGCAGTGATGTTCTCGGAGCCTTCTAAGAGTATCAAATGAAGAAACTCTCAGAAATTATGCAAAATACAGTTCAAACGAAGTCTCTCCTTAATCTTGTTGTCAAAGACTTCAAATATAGTTGAAATACAATAAGAATATGAAACCCTAACTAACTAACTAACATGGTTTTCACAGCCCGACAGTGCTCAGAAAAGCTCACTCTTGATGTGTACCCCAGGGCCTGGGCCGACGACCATAAATCCTAACAGTCCAACGTTGACGATGACCATATTCGAAGGTCGGCTAGGCTAGGTTGACACCTTACTGGTAGACAGGTGTAGGGTTGACTGGGACCTTACCTGGGTTTAGGTATAGGTTAGAGGTCTATGCTTCCTTAGCGATAAGTTGGGCTGGCTGCCTTATTTCTCCCAATTCCTAGGGTGGGTACTAAATACAATACTGGCATCCAGTTAGGATTTTATTGTAGAGCAGGCCTACAAGAAGACCCACTATCTTCCTCTTCCTGGATGCCTAGCTTTCCTCTGGTTTCATCCTGGTTGCACTTAGCTAGCTATCGACCAGTGGGATGCTGGTGAATCTGCAAGGAGAAAATACATCAAAGAAACCACGATTGTTAAATCCCTTATCTAAGCTTCCTCCATATAGTCTAGTGCGACCTACCGATCAACTATATTGGGATGCACCTGCATATCTTGAATTAGTTCCATCCCAACCCAGAATCAAATAGTCTTTTCAGCTACTAGGTGTCGTTGGTGATATTTTGTATGAGAACTTGGCAGATTTTGCATCCCACCATGGCATTTCCTTTGTCAAGGAAATGTTAGCATGGCATTTCCTCTGTGAAGGAAATGTTACATGCATAGGGTATTGAAGATAACCTCAAGAAATGCCTTCGCCCAGAAGCTTCAAAGATAAGTGGTGGCATTCGGACAAGAGTAACACCAGTAATACATGCAGAGTCGTGGCTAGTTAATTAATTACAAATTACATGAAAAGTCACTTTAATTACACACAAATTAACCTCGATCACTTCAAATACATGCCAATCAGACCCAAACTTGTTAGCTTCCACCTATCTAACATGCTTCCCTCTGGGTAACGATTGACTAGTGACAATTGAATGGTGACATAGGCTATGTGTATCGGGCTACTTAGAACTAGACAAAGACGGATTTCCTCCTAGCACCGGGTCACCTGCTTCTGGCTATGGCCTTGGATCTTCCTTATCTAATCACATTCACTTGGTTCCCCAGCCCCCCATTGCAAGGGCCTACGTTGTCATGGGAACGGTTGCATAACCAACTACAATATATGAAAAACCAGAAGGTGGTAGGATGAGGCTAAAGATGGGGAGTAGGCTGCTCCATATGGGTTTGGTTTTGTGCCTTCTATTTGCCCACCCACCTATGGACTGGTCCTGGCTGAAGCTTCATCTATGAGTAGATTCTAGATTTCCATTTCATTTTTTGGCATCTTTCCATCCACAATGCAAGAGCGGACTCGATATAGCTGGACGATACGACTTTTGCTGGAATAATTGTTGGCGGGGAGTACCAGTGTCTATACCATCTCCAACTTGCCTGTTGCTTAGCGATCAAAGCCACAAATGGAAAGTTGTTCAAATCACGGACCTCATCGGCCTTGAATTAATAATGACCATGCACTCCGCTCCTTTCCTACGTAGCGACTATGGTTGTTTCCTGAGCATCTCGGTTACCCATGAATGTTTGGTTTCTGTATTTTTGTAATACATTTATATTAAATAAATAAATGATAATGCCACTTGGTTTTGGTCGTGCATCTTTACATTGCCAATTTCTTTCTATTTTACTAGGGTTTAGTTAGATTTTTTAAGTTTTAGAACATTTCCCCATACCATCATAAATCCCAATTCATTGTCATCTGCACATTCAAAGAGAATACAGATTTCCAGAATGTGAGTACCTTTGAAGTAAAATGGGCCTGAGGTCTTTCGAGTTTATCTTTGTGGGTTGAACACAATACGAAAGGGTGACGGTCCTTGTATATGTTTGCTTTTGGACTTTCCATTTGTTTTTCTTTTCATTGAAACTTTATCATAGGTTTGGTGCCAAGAGCCGTACGAGAATTCAGAACATCTTGCCATGGCCATCTAAAAGTGTGTGTAGGAACTTTTATAGAATGGATGGGTGTAATTTGGCACAAAATTCATAAATTTGGACTCACTATTGCCTACTCTGAGAAGGCCAGGGAACTGATATCCAAATCTAGCGAAAATGAGAATTTTGTCTTGTGACGGTGAAGATGAGGATTTTTTTTCTGCCACTTACTTTGAGTGCCAAAACGGCCTGAGAAATGTTACAGAGGATGCTTAGTTGCACCTTGTTTGACAGGGACAAAGGCTTTTGATATTTGTTAGATGGTTTAACCAACATTCAGTGTATGCCATCATGCAATCATCACAAACATAATAATTCTTGGATTTGTTGTACAACTGAGAGGGGGGGGGTGAATCAGTTGTTACAGTGCTTAAACAATTATGCTTCTTTTAAATTCTTTAAAAGGAACTCAATGATGATCACAACAATGCAGGGAAATAGGCAATGGCACATTCAACATCAGTCACATATATGAGATACACAGAGACAGATATTTCCTGAGGAAACCCATAAAGGGTAAAAACCTCTTCTTCTTTATATGATAAGTATTATTTACATTCTTTACATTATCATACATGTGAGCACCAACTCATTGTGAGGCTACAACCTCTTTTTTTGCAAGCTACAACTTGTTGAGAGACCAACTCTATGTTTTCTCTAGCACCCACTAGAAGGAAGCACCAACTCCCTGGTTTCTCTAGCACCAACTAGAAGGAAGTACCAACTCCCTGGTTTCTCTAGCACCAACTAGAAGGAAGCTACAACTGCCTGTGTTCAAGCACCCACTTAAACCTCTGAGGACACCGATACTCCCTAGCACCTTCCTACCACCCTAATTTATGAATATGTGTTACTGAAACTTATTACAGTGATATAATGTTCAGCAACAACTTACCAGTCTCATCACTATTCTTGCAAGATTTCACTGCTCTGTCTGCCTCACTGTCTTCCTGCACCCATCCATTGCATTTTCTATTCTTCTTCCTTTTGTGCTCTGTGCGCCATTCTCATTCAATGCGCCTTTTGTCTTCTGTCCATTTTAGCTACTGCACTCTACCTGCTTCTTCACACATGCATCACTTTCCTCAGCAAAAACACCATCTCTTCTTTCTTTCACATTCTTATACTCCCTGTGCATCTTGTGCATCCTTTCTATGCAATGGTTCTCCATTATCACTGGGTGTCCATTAACATCATTCCCTGTGATTTTATTATCATAATCCTTTTTGGCCATAAGTATGAAGTCATTTAGTTTATCTTCAATAGAGGAGTCATTGTCTTCATCATCTGAAGGATCATCATCATTGTTTACGCAAAGACTTTTCTTCTTAAAGTTATTCTCTTTAAAGAAATTTTTTTGTTTGTACTTCTCCACATCATCACATGTCTTATCCTTTCCTTTGTGGGGACATTTATTTGCAAAATGACCTATCCTACCACAGTTGAAACATTTGAAAGGCAGTTTACCTTTGTATTTTCCCGATCCCTTCTTCAGTCTCTTCACAAATTTTGCTTCAATTTCATCGGGCTCAGAACCTCATTCTTATCTTCTTTAAATGATGCTTCTCTGGAGGTGGGTTTATCTTTAACTATTCTCATTTCATATGCAGTCAAAGTTCCTAGAAGTTGATTAAACTCCAAGGTTTTTAGATCATTTAGTTTTTCTATTGTAAAAACCTTCGGATTGAACCTATCTGGGACAGATCTCAAGATTTTATGAACTAAAGAAGCTTCCTCAATTGTTTCACCAAGTGATTTCATTGCATTTACCATTTCTTCTACTCTCAGAAAGTATTTTCCAACCGTTTCATCTTCTTTCATCTTCAGCTGTTCAAACTGCATTCCGTACGTTTGAAGCTTGGCGTCCTTTACCTTCTCATTACCTTCATAATTGTTAATGAGTTTGTCCCACATTTCTTTGGCAGTTCCTAGATGCATAACTTTTACGAATTCTTCTTCTGCAAGACCACTCAAGATAGCATTCATAGCCTTAGCATTGAAGCTAAATTCTAGTTTGTCATCCTTATTAGCTAGTACAACTAGCTTTACATAACTAGTATCTACCACATCCCAAACATCTGCACCTAAAGCCATTATGTAGGTTATCATTCTAACTTTCCAAAAGGCAAAATTTGTTCCATTGAACAGAGGGGCCTTATTGGTTGAATTTCCTTCATGGATTGACATGTTTAAGCTCTAGGATCTACCTTTAGATAAAAGGGGCCAGATCTGATACCAATTGTTGTACAACTGAGAGGGGGGGGGGGTGAATCAGTTGTTACCGTGATTAAACAATTATGCTTCTTTTAAATTAGTTACAAGGCACTCAATGATGATCACAACAATGCAAGGAAACAGGCAATGGAAAATTCAGCATCAGTCACATATATGAGATACACAGAGACAAATATTTCCTGAGGAAACCCATAAAGGGTAAAAACCTCTTCTTCTTTATATGATAAGTATTATTTACATTCTTTACA
>JZKD02S0294900.1:721024-743537 GCA_000966675.3 Picea glauca | reverse complement strand
CCAACTCCCTGGTTTCTCTAGCACCAACTAGAAGGAAGCTACAACTCCCTATGTTCAAGCACCCACTTGAACCTCTGAGGACACCGATCCTCCCTAGCACCTCCCTACCACCCTGATTTATGAATATGTGTTACTGAAACTTATTACAGTGATATAATGTTCAACAACAACTTACCAGTCTCAACACTGTTCTTGCAAGATTTCGCTGCTCTGTATGCCTAACTGTCTTCCTGCACCCATCCATTGCACTTTATGTTCTTTTTCCTTTTATGCTTTGTGTGCCATTCCCATTCAATGCACCTTTTGTCTTCTATCCATTTCAGCTGCTACACTCCACCTGCTTCTTCACACATGCATCACTTTCCTCAGCAACAACACCATCTCTTCTTTCTTTCACATTCTTATACTCCCTATGCATCTTGTGCATCCTCTCTGTGCAATGGTTCTCCATTCTCTACATGTCGAGTGCTTTGCCTCATCATCATGGAAACTCTTCAACTTCTCCATTTGTTAAGCCCATCTGTCCATTATCACTGGGTGTCACGATCAAATTCCTTCACATCATGGACAATTGAGATTCTTCATCTTCTGTTGCAATCGACCTCAACCTCACTGTCGCAATTAACGGCTTCAATGCTCTTCCAGCTATCAATGCCCTCCATGAATAGTATTTTCTCCTACTGGCAGATTCTTTGTGACCCTTCAGTTCCTCTGGGAATCACACAAAAGTCTCTTTGAGTCCTCTGGTAGAAACCATTAGTGGTTTCTAGCAGTTACATTGAGAAGTGCTACAATAGCCCTCCTATATTCTTCAGTTTCATCTGCACCGTTGGATTAAATTCTCTAAATCTTGCATTCATTTCGACATTCTTCTCTTCGGCATTTTGGGATCACCATGGTGGAGGATTTTAGTACTCTCTGTTTCCCAACCCTCAAAACTCTGAAAAGGAGCTTGTCTTCACAAACTCCTTCCCCCATATTTTGTCGATGTGACCAACGGCTGTGACCTTAGCCTTAGTCAAAATTGCATTTCGCAATTTCCCGTTTTGACATTTCGGCATTTCAACACTCTTGGTGGTGAAGTGTTTCGACACTTCAACTCTCGGTATCCGAAACTCTGAAATGGAGTTAGATCAACGATCCAATACTCCATCATTTTACATTTCGGTGAATCAGCATTTAGGTATTCCTGTGGTGAAAGACCTTGACTCTCCATGTCGCGGTGCCCGAAAATCTAAAACGGAGCTTGTTTGTGACATTTCACAATTTCGGGTTTCACAATTTCGAGACTCCTCTAAAGAAGAGTCTTTACTCTTGACTCCTCCTACTCCCGGTATCTGAAACTCCAGTATGGAGTCTTTATCATTTCTCGATTTCGGGTTTCACGACTTCAGGACTCCTGATGATGTGAGTCTCTGACATCTCCATCTCCCGGTAACTGAAATCCCAGTATCCAACACTCCAAGCGATGTGCTTTATTCACGATTTTGGGGTCTCGCATTTCGTGACTTTGAGACTCCTGTTGATGTGAGTCTCTGACATCTCCATCTCCCAGTAAACGAAATCCTTGTATCCAAAACTTTGAGTGATGCACCTATTTCGCGATTTCGGGGTTTCACATTTCGCGAGTTCGAGACTCTTGTTGATGTGAGTCTCTGACATCTCCATCTCTCGGTAACCGAAATTCTGGTATCCAAAACTTCGAGCGATGCACCCATTTCGCAATTTTAAGGTTTCACATTTCGACACTTTGAGACTCCTGATGTTGAGAGTCTCTGACTTCTCCATCTCCTGGTAACTGAAATTCTGGTATCCAATGCTCTGAGTGATGCGCTTGTTGCGAGTTTTCAGGTTTTCGCATTTCAACATTTCGAGACTCCTGATGTTGAGAGTCTCTAACTTCTCCATCTCCCAATAACCGAAATCGTCCTCTTGGTTTTGGGATTTCATACCCCGCTTCACCTGGGTTGTTAAAGATCTTGCAGGTTCTCCTAGATCCAACGCCGGTCGGACCTTGGGCTCAGATCTGACATTCATCAAGAATTCCGAATGGGATCCATCGTTGCATACTCTGATCTTGTCGAGCTTTCTCTACAGTGTCTACCCAAAATAATCCATCGTTGTTGTACTTGCCATCAATGACAAGCATACACTGCATGTAAAACATGCCAACAGGATTTGCTATCCATTTACTTGCTAACTATTTTTTGTAAGGGTCCAAGATCATACATCTACCATTATAGTGGGTAGCTCCTAATGTTGTTATTATATGATGTGTCATTTGATGCGCATGCTTGTTATGAATTTTTGTTGATTGGATGTACTATGAATACTACAATATCTCATGGATTAAAGCCATTGTAGGATTTCTAACTAAGGACTAACTGCATATCCAGGCGCAAAGAGAGGGATAAAGAAAATAAAGAAAAATAGTGAGCATAGCCAGATAGAGATGGGGCAGGGAAAGAAGCAGTGCAAAAAATTTCCCAATCAACACTACTGCAGTCTAGTGCGCTTCTCTTTTGCACCCTCAGCCTCACCCGTGTGATGAACTGCGGTCCAACCCTATATCCATATGGTGTCCCCCTTTCCCAAGGATCTACAATTTTAGGGTTATCTACCTAAATATACCCGGTCCCCACAGTGGTTCAATTCTAGTAGGTTCCCAGTGAAATTGACGTGATTTTCATGCCGAATTTGATGCGATTTCCTAGTGTGGAGAGATTTACATTTTTCGTGGAAGGAAAAAGGAAGGAAAAAATGAACGTAACCAGCAAGTGATCCTTTATCATGCCAGCAAGCGAGTTCCCCACTTATATTGTTTCACTGCTGAATAACTTGGCTTGGATTATGGTCCATCAGAGAACCTTTTTGGATAAACCTTGTTGGATAAGGACGAAAGACATTGAGAGGATATTATTCCCAGATAGCCAGGAGATGCCTTTTATAACTAATACTCACCTTTTCTTGTCCCACAAGTTTCTATGCAGCTGTCAGCAAAACACAATGCTAGCATGGAGGCTGGAGAAATAGTTTCCATGCAGCTGTCAGCAGAACACAGTAGTAGCATGGAGGTTGTAAGTCCAAAACGACTTTCGTCACATCCAAATGACTCCCAGAAGCTAGTTTTCAAGCATGACATTTGGCGAGTGGCTCATCCCTCCCCTTCCATGTCTTTCCATTCAGTAAAGGGGTTTCCTTCCCCTCACTCAGTTCGACAGAGCCTATTTTTGTACTTGGGTGGAGTGGTTGAAAGTGAGCGACAACATACTGTCAAGCAAGCAATTTGTTGGTGGTTTTCATTTTTATCTTATCTCAATTTCACGATGCAACATGATAAGTAAGACACCAGGCTAATGCATCTCTAAGTACATGCTACTTCACAATTTCTAGCTTCGTTGAACTATAAGGTCATTTATTAGGTATAGCTCCTGGAAAATTTGTTGACTGACTCACTAGACCTGGGCACAACAATCGCACTGGACTGAATTCGATGACCAGAATTCAAAGGGAATAATTCAAGTACACATCTTTGGACCTGGACACAACACTCACATAGGTACACATCTCATGAATATCCATCATTTGCATCTCATTCATTACCCCCCCTTGTCCTTAATGCTTCACTCTTTACAAATATTATCATGTTGGGTTTTTTCGGTACAGAGAGATTTAATCTTAACCTTCTCTTAGGCTCACTAACAATCACACTAAAGAATCGACCAAGCATGTGACAAGCTGGGGACAGATTTAAAAAAGATGGACTTGTTTTACATACCAAGGTATTCAACCACCGCTTTTTTATAGCAGTTCATTGCTCTCAGTAGGTATCGTCACACCTAGCTACAATGGTGAAGCCGAGATCACCCGTGAATATTACATAGCCATGCCACATATAGTTGTATTTTACAGGATGGAAGCATATAACAGTTTGATCCTCGTATTATCTGGTGCATTAGCCTATTATTCCAATAACTTTGGGAGAAGGTTTAGATCTATTCTTTTATCACTGATATATATGTGTGTATTTACTTGCAGGTGAATAGGAATTTAGAGAGACATAATGAAAAAGATGGATATATTTCTATTGTAAGGTATGTATTTAAATGATTCCAAGCAACGGTTTTAAGATCTGCAAGTCAGTTATGCAATATGCAAAGGTTTCAAGATCTGCAAGTCAGGTATGCAAATTTGATGTTACTTAAATTGATTTCAAAACTTCTATTATTTACTAAATTAAAAAATAAAATTAGTAGGATAATTATGAGGAAAACATTAACAATACTACAATAACAAGTAAGCACGAATAAAACATAAACTTATTTTTTTTTGAAATAGTAGAAACCATAAAAAAATTTGAAACAATGGAAACAACTTAGCCTTGCATAAACATGGACAACCAAGGAACCGGTGAAGAAATGATCAATCCTGAAACAGGGACAACCAAGGAACCAAGGAACCAGTAAAGCAATGGTGAAGCAATGATGACTGGAGCTATGATCAATCCTCTCAGAGGAATCTATGTGTACTTTGTTGTTCATATGATGGTCTTGGATCAATCCAGAGAGGAAATCCAGAGAGTTGTGATCAAACCAGAGAGGAATCTATGTGTACTTTGTTGTTATATGATGGTATTGGATCAATCTAGAGAGGAAATTGAGAGAGGAATCTATGATGGTCCTGGAAGTCAACATGGCAGTGGGTGGCCAATACTGCCAAAATCCACCGCATACAAATATTGTCTGACTTACCCTTTCTACTTGTTTGACTTACCCTTTTGACTCACTTACTCATTAAAGTTTTAAAGTTTGGTTATAAAATATTTGCATAATGCATTATGTTGATGAGACTGAGTGAAGTTTGGTTATAAAATATTTGCATAATGCATTCTATGAGGGTCTATTTATTGACCTCAAAAAGAGTGCCAATGAAAACTTAACAAGCATATTTGACACACATAAAATTTAAGCTATGTAAACAATAAAACTTAAGCTCATTAAACAATGAAAGATAATGAGCATCAATGGCTCCAAACTTATGATATGTAAACTTTCAAAGAAAATATTTAAATGCATAAACTGGGAAATAAGAGGTCAAAAGTATTACCCAATAGGAAGTTAAATAAAAGCAAATAAAATATTTAAAAAATGATTATTTTCTTTCTCCTATATAAAAGTTTGAGGAGCATACAAAATACAATCGGGTCAACACAAACTAATTGAAGATCAACGCTAAAGTGAATGCTAGAGTCCTTGGATAAAGAAAACACTAGAGTCCTTGGCAGGGACTAGGCAAGGACTAATAAACATTAATGACTTGGCAGGGACTAGGCAATGACTAATAAGCATTAATGACATTTGAGAACTATAAATTATATGTTTGTTTGTACGTAGATTTTGTAAATTATATGTTTGTTTTTCATTGTGTAGATTTTGTAAACTATAAGTAATATTTGTTTTTTATATAATATTTTTGAAATAAATCATATTTTTTTTTATTGTTTTAATGACATTTGAACAACATACAATTTTTATGTAGATTTTGTAAACATAAATAATATTTTTTTTATTTAATAGTTTGAAATATAATTATATTTATTTTTTATTTTTTATTGATGTTAAACTATTTGTTTTATTCATATTGTAATGTTTGTTTTCATTTATTAGTTTGAGATTGCTTTTTATACCAGTGTAGATTCATCGTATTTAACATGTGTCGAGAGGCATCAAATTCCTTGAGGTGCAAATGATCTTTTAGAGTGCAAAACTTGACGAAAGGTTTGTATCCCAAGGGAGTTAATCTCTATAGGCGCATGATAGATCCAAAGATAAGATGGATCTACGACACATACACACACACACAAACAAAATTTTGCAATGTAAGTCAAGATGATTGGGACTTAAGGATTCAAGTAGTGTTATGGGTGTATAGGACCACAAGTAATAAGTTGACAGGACAAACTTCATTTAGATTGACACATAGCCAAGAAGCTATTATGCCTTTGGAATTCATAGTACCAAGCTTGCGCATTGTTGTGATGATATAGCTACAGATTCAGGCGCAGTAGAGAAGAGACTAAAAGAACTAGTAGAATTGGAAGAAGACTAATTTGTCACAGGTTTGCATCAGCAAGTGCAGAAAGAATGCAAGAAATAATGGCATGACAAACACATTAAACAAAATAAGTTCTAGAAAGGAGACTTAGTTTTACTCTATGACAACAAGTTTTTGCAACACCCAAGAAAATTCTAGATGCATGGTTAGGTCCTTATGTGATCATATGTGTGACATAAGTAGGTGTTGTTTGGTTGGATAAATTGAATGGAGAAGCTGTGGAAGGACTGGTTAATGGTATTCGGTTGAAACTATATAGGGACATCCATGCTTCTGCACACTAGTCTCAGCGTGCAAAATCTGTACCATAGTACTTGTATTATAGTGTACTATAGAAATAAAAAGAGAAAAGAGAAAAAGACAGATGGAACAGAAGAAAAGTAGACAAATTTGCAAAGGTGTTCAGGCATTGTTCAAATAAGAAGAAGAATGATGTAGACAAGAAAGAGGAAGGTGAACTACATAGAAAGGAGAAAGAGAGTAAGAAGAAAGAAGACAAGCTTGGAGATCCATGCAAATGATAGTTGAAGGCGGGAAAAGAATTTAAGTGCATCCACGATGGGACAAGCATTAAAGAGAAATCATGATGGTAAATTAGTGGTGCCACGTAGTCATAAACGAAGACCTGAAAGAGGATTTTGAAAGGGTAGAAAATATAATGCATGATCCGCTAGAGGATATGAAGTTAATGAAGCATTAAGGTAATAATTGAAGGTGAATGCAAGTGGATTAGACTGCAGGTTTGAGAGTGAAGAGAGATAGAAACAACCGATGACAAGTGATAAAAGAAGTTGAAGGATCAATGGAAAGAAGTTATTTTCATCTGAGTTTTCATAGAGAGAAGTGAAGAGTAGAGAGTCAAGTGAACACAGGTAGAGATGTAGGACTTAATTAACAAGATAAGTGTGTTGCAGAGAGATGTAGTGCCACCCAAAGTAGTCTTTGCATCAACATCAAGGACGGAGAAACAACACAATAAGCCATCGATAGCACCAATATAGGAAGGGACTCTGGAAGCGTCAACGACTAGGCCAGCCCTGGTTCAGTATCCAAGGGATTATGTGCCACCAAGGAAAATGACAACACAAAAGGTGAAGATACTAAAAGAGACAAAGTATGGACTTGTAGAACCAAATATCCTAGCAGGATTGATCGTTGAGGAAGATATGTTTGGCATAGAAGAAAGTCTGAGGTATGCAGACCATGACTTGATAGATATGAAAATTTTCCAAACTTGGCTTTGGACAAGTACAGAAGCATAAGGTTCACCCCAGATTCACAAGAAATCATAGTAGAGCCACAGGAATGGGTGACAGGGTTGTAGAAGACAGGTATTATGAACCTTTTAGATATTCCACATTTTTACAGGAGCGTGAAGATAAATATTCGTGTTAAGTTATTACTTAGTTGTGTACATGGAGGATTTCTATGGTTAGATAGACCTATTTCCATAGACACAGAGTTGATTGAGAGGATCATCAAGTTCCCATCAAAATGGGAAGACCCATCACCATTATTCATAGATAATTCAAAGGAGAAAGCATTGGCAGAAATAATGAAGGACAGGTACGACACATTCAGAGGTGCACGTGGTCTAGATGTCACAAACATCAATGATGATGCAGTCTGGTTCATGATGTAGGTGTTGGACTACAAGTTGTTAAGGAAATGTTGCAAGGATTAGGTGCCAACAAGTGTGATAGTGGGCACTAAGAAGTGCTTTGCAAGAGTTCAAATGAGTTGGACAACATTCATGTTGAACTAGGTCTTGATAGATTGCAAGGAAGCTGAAGACAAAGGTATGGAATTTCATTATGCCTAGTTGTTAATAATGATAGCATTAGTGGCTTTGAGAGAATCAAAGGACACCCAATTTATAGGAGCTACGAAGAATCCATGCTTAGCAGCAAGATACATAAACTTGTGGCATACTGCGCACAAGGAAAGGCAGCTAGATAACAACATTACGTTCTATATATACAAGGAAGTTATTTGGGAAAACATTCAGAATTCACTGTGCATACTACCGCAGATAGTAGAAGATTATAAGGGGATTGCATGCTTCAAAGCCAGAAGACATCATATGTATATTCAGGCCAAGAAGGACTCAGATCGACAATGGCTTCCATGCAGATATAGGTTGACAGAAGTTGATGTTGGACATATCGTAGAAGATTGGGAAGATGAATGGAAAACTCCAGTACCAGAGGCAGAGAAACTGAAGACACAACACCTAGAAGTAGAAGAAGTAGAATATGATGAGGAAGAATAAGGACATGATGAAAAAGGAAATGGTGCAGAATAAACATAGAAGATAGTATCATGCCCAGGAGAGAAGAGGAAAGAAATAGATAAGGGAAAATCAATCCAAGAATGAAAGAAGAGGAAAGTGGTCAAGGAAGTGGCCACCCAGGCCATGTCCAAGGATGAATTATAAAATAATATGGGTCAAATGAAAGAGGTTATTGAGAAGGATTTTGAGCGAGTGGTGCAGAAGCAAGAAGAAAGGCACTCAAACGTGCAAGTGAATATTTCTGCACTGCGACAAATTTTGGAGACGACCAAGATTGTGCAAGTTAGAACAAGTGAACAAGAGCAGAAGGGGAGCATGGAAAATATAGAGGCGCAATATATGACATCCCACCCATCTACGACATAAGGAGAAAGAAGAGTGATGAAGATAGCAACAGGAGCCTTAGATTTCTCTACGACTGAGTTACAGGAGCATGCAAAGGCATTGAGTCATATCGACTCAGTGTTATCTTAGTTTTCGATAGAAGTGTTACATGGGTTACAAATGAGTGTGACATAGGAAATAAAATTATGTGCGATGTCAACATCAATGGAGTTGACAAAGGCAGTCACATATAAGGATGGACTGTAGGAATAATGTGATAAGCTTATGAAAGACAGGGATAAGGCCATGTAGAGGAAAAGGAGTGTGAAACAAGTAGTACATGGGGTTTATGATATTATTCGAGAAGTTCCTAGGGAGGAAGAAAACTCGTTAGAAGAACATGTGACAAAAATCAGTGAATCCATTCATGGATTTCGCATAAAGAATATTGATTTGGAAGCATGCCAGATACTGAGAACTCCACCAGAGGAAAGGAAACAAAGGGAAAATACAGTGACAACAGCTGTAGAGAACATCAAAAGTATGGAAGAAGAGTGTGTCAAGCTATAGGAAGAAAGCATAGGAGTATGGAATCAACTAACAAAATATGCAGCGCTATAGGAAATTTGGCAGAAGATACAATCTACGTAGGAAAAGGCACAAAAGTTTAAGGAAGCGATGAGAACATTACCACCAACATATATGATGGAAGCAATGGTAGAGAATAGAAAATTGTACTCATAGATGAACCACATGATGGCACAACATCAGACTGATGCACAAAATATTGAAACACTGCAAGAAGAAGCACACAAGGTGAAAACAAAAGTAGTAGCTACGTAGGGCATGGTCAAGCAGGAAGTACAAGAAAGTGCAGAAAATTTGAAGGCCCATATTACTTCAAAGACGATTGAGGGGATTGCATAGAAGGAAACACAAGAAAGAGAAAAGATCATAGCTGCAAGGGAAACATTGAAGAATTTCAAAGAGACGTAGAAGAATGCATGAAGTGCCTCGTGACAAGCCACAGGTGAGTGTTGGGGGCCTGTTGGAGCAGGTCATTTTGGGTAAGTTTTGGGAGTCACGCAGGAGCGAACCACACGACATTTTGGAAAAGGAGTAGAGCACGTAGAAGATAGTTAGCTTATTTTTAGGAGTTATCACACAGAAGGAGTAAGTTAGTTAGGAGTTTTGGGACACTTTGTCTACTTTGTAAAAACTTAAGCCCATATATCAATGTATAAATATGTAATGGTTTTTTGGGGTAAGGGTTGGTCAGAGAGAAGATAGTTGTTCAGGGGGGTTCATTACTAGTTATTTCATGGCTAGTAGTGGATGAGCATGAGCTAAGTCGAATATCAATCGAGAGGGATGTGTGCATTGAAACATATTACGTCTTGGGCAGGTTTGGGTTTTAACTGAATATTATTGTATGAGCATTGCACGGTTGTAATAAAAATTATGAATGAATAATATAAGAATCCAACCATTGTGAACGTAGCCCAGTTGGGGTGAACCATGTTAAATATATGTGTCCTAATGTTTTTTCTTTCATGATGTGTTGGTTTACTTTGTTTATTACACACATGTAATAGATGTTTAATGGTTAATATGAATGTGTATCTGATGGTTTCACGCACCTATTGAATGATAAGTAAGATTCATTTGTCATGTGTTATTATGTTGTTATGAGTTCACACAAAGGGTATATTTCATATTGCATGGATATTATATTAGTATGAATGTTAGAAAGTTTCCCATTTCCCTCGCGACTGTGGAAGTTTGGTTCTTGCAATCCCCATAGGTACCTCGAGTGAGACTTCACCAAATCGCGGGCGATGCCGAAAGGGCCGATATCTTGGGATTTTTTGGTGATTTAATGTTGAAATATGGGTCTTCTCATTGTGCACCAACACAGGTTGAAGGAAGAATATGGAGACAAAAAGCGACACAAGACCAAACTTGTTATAAAGGGGTTTGCATAGAAGAAAGGTATAGATTTTGATGAAATATTTTATATCATTTCTAAAATGAATTCAATTAGGACTATTTTAAGTCTTGTGGTAGTACAGGATATGCATCTTGAATAGTTAGACGTAAACAAAAATTTTCTCCATGGGGATTTGGTGGAAGAGAATTATATGTAGCAACCACAGGGGTACAAGGTCAAAGGGAAAGGGAATTTGGTATGCAAGTTGAAGAAGAGCTTGTATGGTCTAAACAAATCTCCAAGGAAGTGGTATTTGAAATTTGGTAGGTTTATGATAGAAAAGGTTATAGTAGATTTCATTTTGATCACTATGTTTATTTTAAGAGGCTAGAAAATGGAAGTTATATTATCTTGTTATTGAATGTAGATGACATGCTTGTTGAAGGGTCTAACATCCAGGCTATAAATGCGCTAAAAAATAAATTAGCTAATTCATTTGCATTGAAGGATTTTGGTGCTACAAAAAAAATCCTTGATATGAGAATAACAAGATTCAAGAAAAATCGCAAATTGACATTGTCTTAGGGAGAGTACATAGAGAAGTTGTTGGAGAGGTTTGTAATGCATAATGAAAAACCAGTTAGTACACCTTTGGCTATCCATTTCAAATTAACCAAGGAAATGTGTCCCAAGACACAAGATAAGATATAATACACGTCGAGGGTCCCTTATTCTTCAATAGTTGATAGCTTGATGTATGCGATAGTGTGCAAAAGATGAGATATTGCACATATATTGGGAGTTGTGAGCATATATATGAAAAATCTACGTAAAGAACATTGGGTGGAAGTAAAGTGGATTCTTAGGTATTTGAGAGTTTCTAATACTCATGAATTATGTTTTGGAGGTTCAAACATTGTTATATAGGGATGTGTTGATTTAGATATGCCAGGTGATAGAGATAGGAGGAGCACCACAGGGCATGTTTTTACTGTAGGTGGAACAATGGTAAGTTGGATTTCAAAACTGCAAAATGTTGTTTCACTTTCAACAACGGAAGTGGAGTATCTTGTTGCTACAGAGGCTAGTAAGGAGATGGTTTGGTTACAGAGGTTTATGGAGGAATTGGGAAAGTAGTAGGAGAATAGAAAATTGTACTGTGACAGCCAGAGTGCCATTCATCTTGCAAATAAATTAGCCTTCTATTCTAAGACTAAACATATATAACTCAGGTACCATTTCATATGATCCATTTTAGAAGATGGAAAATTGAAGTTCGAAAAGATACATACTCGCTAGAATCCTGCAGACATGTTAAAAAAGGTAGTAACTAGGGAGAAACTGAGTTCCTTCTCAGTTTTAGATGGCCTTCAAGCATGAAGGTGAAGATGAGAAACTTGCTAGGCCCAAGGTGGATCATACTCTAACATGTACAACAAAATTTGGAGTTGTTGTGATTAGTCTCCAAGTGGGATATTGTTGGTTGTGGAGCCTAATTATCTTCATGTTTAATGGGTTTTGTTTCAGCCATGTTTGGATCCCATTTACTAATGGAGGTGTGTGGGAGGGATTTCCCCCCCACATTTGTCGCCAAGGGGTCTAGGGGGGGTGTTGACAATTCATTGGAGCCCCCCTTGGCAAGGATTCAAGGGCAGTGCCCCCAAAGAGAAAATTGTGGGGAAATTTCCTTGTAAAATATTGTAATTTTGTAATCAATATGAATTGTTCATTATAAGGTCACATATATGACAATATAAGTTATGTTAGGTTTTCGCCAAAGAAGACAACTTGTTTTTTATGAGGGAATAGTATTGCAGTTGGGTATGAGTGTGAATATTGTATTTCTAAGAGAGGAGACTGTGAGAGAAAGAAGAGGAAGTTACAGTGGGTGTGATGTAGGTTGTATCCATTCATTTTCTAGATAATAATAAAGGAATGACCTAGTAATTTAGTCGTTGGTGTAGTCCATACTAGGTGAATCACGTATATCCGTGTCTCTATTCTATTCTGTGTCTTATGTGTTGTATTTACGCATCTATTTTATTTTATTTCTCTACGATCCTATTTTCTAAGACATCTTTGGTTTGAGGAGATTGGTGTGGTTGAAGTGGAAGTGGTCAATGAAAGTCCTCCACCAAAATTTAACCTTCCTTTGACCAACTTGAACGCACCCCTACTTGTCTAGGTAAGGGAACTTTTTAGTGCACCTTTTTCATTATTTAGTGATCCATGCACCATGTCAGGACCAAGCGTTTTGTCCAGTGTTGTTGAGCCATCAATACCATCTGCAAGTGGGACTAGGGGAATCCCTGTGATGTCCACATTACCATCTCTTATAACAATTGAACCTACACCATCTATGCATTTTTCTACAAGTCCCTCGATTTGGGGGCACCAACTGTGTCTACTTTTCTATCTTTCAGTTTACCTAGCATTCCTACGCCCATCCCATCCATTCTAATGCCCACATTTGGATCTTCTTTCGGTGGGGGGATGAGCCTTGGTTTTAGCATGGGGGGTGGAGTTCCTTCCACCTCCACCATTCCTATGAGCATCTTGGAATTTTCAAGTGCGGATATACCTTTTGGATCGAACATTCATAGTGGTTTTGGGGCTATCCCTAGTCAAGTTGGGGGTAGTATTATGTCAGGAGATTTTTAACTTCCCATGGGTTAGCATCACTTTCCCTTGGGGAACATCCCTCAAGATAAAATTTTCACAATAGGGAGGCTTTCCCTTTATTAATACCGCTGGTCCTAGGGGGTTCTTCCCTGAGACTAATTTTTGGAATACATTTCCTATAGGGTATACACCCATCCCTTAGGAAAATCCCCAAGGGAAAATGTCTGGTCCTGGGAGAATCCATGCTCCTAAATTTTCCACCATCCCTATGGGCACTAAATATTCTAGAACATATCAACCCTTTGACATCACAAACATAGGGGGATCGCAAGGTTCATTTGTGACTGCAAAGACTTCATCTCCCTTTTAGTATTCATTTTCTCATACATCATTTCCCTTCCTCATGACATTAGACTTACCTAATTTTTCGCGTTTGAAAAATGACCCTATTTCCCACAACCCTTCATGGTTAGTTATTCCTACGAAGCTACCATAATACATACCCAAATTCGATGGAAATATGGGACAATACCCCTCCACACACAACATGACATATCACTTGTGGTGTTAATCCAAGTCTTTGATGGATGATAGCCTGAGGTTGAGTATTTTCCAAAGATACCTCACCAAAAGTGTCACTAAGTGGTATGTTGAGTTACAAGGAACTTCCTTTAAAAGCTTCAATGACTTGGCCATGGTGTTTCTAACACATTACCAGTTACCCATATGGTACATGATTGTAATGGATCTCTTGAAATCACTGCATTAAGATACCACCACCCACATTTTTTATCATATACATGAGTGGAAACAATGGCATAGGATGATCAATACCCAGTGCATGGATAATATCTTGATGGAGTGGTTCACAAAATCCCTCCTTCTAACCATTTCCAAGGATGTATCCATGGTCAGGGTGGATACTGAGGAGCAAGCCATTATGCATGCCCAATACTTATATTTGATATATTCTCGATTGGGTACACTTTATGAGATTATCCCACATTCTCCTAGGTCATAAACAAATACAATGAAGCCAAACTTAGGACCTCGTGTCGATGGCGTGGTTGGTTCTGTATCCCATGCCTCTATGGGCCAATTAGCTTACCATATGGGTCACATGTCTATTTCGTCACACCTATCATCTTTTGGTTCTAATTCTTAAACAACCATGATCCCTACTTATACCTCTGAGGATAATTTGGTGTGGTCCATGCAATTGAAGAATCCTCAGCAACCTGGGAAAGAAGAAGAGGAATAAGAAGAAAAAATCCAACACTAAGAAAGGTACTACTCCCACCTAGAACAATCATGAGGAGGTAATGGAAGAGAACAATAATATTTGCTTCTCCTGCATGATTTTTGGGGAGGACTACCCTACTCATCAGTTCCCCATAAAGGATGAGGTCCATCAATTTTTGGTACAACAAAAGGCCCCCCAGCAACCTGCTATCTTAAACCATCCTTCCCCCCCTCAACCTCAACACATGGTTGCAAAAACTCCAGCACCACCACAAGGGGGCATGGAAGGTATCCCTCTCCATGAGGGGTATTCCTTGAATGCCTCCATTTTCATGTGTGACTAGACGGTCAAATTGTAGACTCAAGAAAAGAACTATGATAGTTTTGAGACTACTCTTGTTGTGCATGAGCCAACATCTTATTCCCATCCTAGTGGCCCTCTTCAGATTGAGAATCCACCCTTTGACACACCAATTTCCTCCTCGAAGAGAATTCTTCAATGAACGATGCATAATCCAAACACATAGGTCACCCACAACTATAATATTGTGGAAGACTTATCCTAGGAACCTTGTGCCATGTTTGCACTCGAAATTCTCCAAAGTTTCCTAGTGCAAGAAAATGACTTGTTGTCCAATATAGGTAGGTTTGATCCCTTGGAGTTGAATTTGATAACCTTTAATGATGATCAAGTTACTCATAGGCTCTCCCATCAAGTCTCCTTCCAGACCAAACTGTGATCGATGGGGAAAAACATATTTCAAACCATGGATGATGAAGGAGCCTCGACTTGCATCATGTCTATGTCTTGTTAGAAGGTCATTGGATCTCCAAATATTGACACATCTACCACATTGTTGAAATAATTTGATGGACATATGTTCCATCCCCATGGAATAATCATTGCCTTACCCATCACGTTAGGTGGTAAGAGTGTCTCTGTTGTTGTGGAGGTTGTCGATGCACCTCTTAAGTACAATTTATTTCTCAGGAACACTTGGTTCTATGAGATGACTACATTTGTCTCATCTGTCTTTTAGTTCTTATGATTCCCTCATCAAGGGAAAATAATGACAATCGATCAACTTGCATTTTTTAACCTAGATCATGCATCCAATGTGGGGTATAATGTACCCTTTGTTAGTGATACCCAACAGTCATGTATGAGTGTGGGTGTGGGGATGTTTAAATATCCTTCACTCATGGGAATATTTCCCCTTCCCCCACCACTTTTTGCTACAAACATTTCTCTTATCAACATGATTTCATCATTTATTGGTGGATCCCATAGGTTTGTCGATCCTTGAGTGGTACCTCGTCCCAAGGATGTTGAATCATATGGAGCATCCATGCCACTCACTACATTCGATATTGTCGATCCATTAATACCATTAGTATATGCTAATATCTGTCAACAACTCCATCCTCATATGGAGTGTGATCAACCTACTTATCATGTATAGGTTGTTGATTCTCCAAGTTCACATGACATCCTATATTTTGATTTTCCTTCAAAAGAGGCCATCCTAGACATCATGGCTTCCAGAGATAATCCCAAGGAAGATGAACATCATAAAGAATCCATCCTCCATTATTTGGAACCTATGAGAGTTATCATGATGAGTTTTGATCTAGGACTGGGGGAATTTTCTAAGGCATCCATTTTCCTTCCTAGTCTTGACCCTTTTCCTCCTTGGTTTTATTTTTTAGAACTTACCACGTATTTCCTTGCTCTCCCTTCCTATGAAGATTTGTGTTTCGAACCTACATCATGTCTTGATGGGAATCATCAAGGAGCTGACCTAGCTCATGAAACCACTCAAGATGAGTATATTCGTATACATTAATTCATTCCCATGTGGCATGGCCCAAATATGGTGTGTCATATGATGTCGACAATGGATCATCAGTTCATCGATGATGATCATGATCCTTGTCCTTAGCCTAGAAATGAATCTACTTGGAGTAAAGCATCAAGATGCATAGTGCCTTGTACATAGGTGTGTTGTTTGAGTGATTTTTTTTGCATATATCATATCCAAAAAATCTATAAATATTTTCTTTTTTTGAGATTTTACTACATGTGTTGACCCTAGAATCTAGTTTACATGTGTTGATAGGATTATGGGGACCTTTGTTTATGAATATGGCAAATTCCACTGAACTTGAGGTACGTGTCCCTCAAACCGACATATAGGGATAGGTTTTTCCCTTCATCCACTTTCTTGCATTATTAATCTTCCATTCTACCATCATGATGCCTTAGGTTCAATCCCTTTGGGTTGCGACATTAGTTATTCTGGTTGAACATCATAATATATTTGGAAGTGCATACCCTTCATGGGTACCCTAGTTAGAACTTGTAATTCCATATGGTGTCCATGTTGAAATTTACCATAGGCTCAAGATCCCTCCTTTATCCTCACCATGACTTGACTTTGAGACTCATTTTCCTCTCTTCATCTATTTTCTGGCCACATTTGGTAAGGGTTCTTGATTTTTTTTATTGTTGCTTAATAGTCACCTATGCATTTGCTTCTTGTGTCATACATCCCATTTTTGCACTGTTATTTGCCTAGATTTTTCTTACCACTTCTACTATAGCATTTGACCATCTACCTCTTGCATTATTTGGCCTCCATTTTGCATCCATCTACTCATGGAGAGAACAACTGCTATGAGTGGACCTGACTTTCCAGTACCATTTGCATTCATTTTACTCAAGTCAGTTCCATGAGCTTGGAACATAAGAGCATGTTGTTAAGCCACTCGTTCTCTCCAGACGAGTACACTTTTATCTCTTTTTTGGATTCGTAAAAGGATGTGAAAAATATACTATCGAGTACACTTTTATCTCTTTTTTGGGCTCATTAAAACTGAACAAAAAAAACACTTCAGAGCACACGTTTATCTCTCTTTCACACTCGTTAAACCATGAAGGAGAAACCAACAATAAAAAAAAGAGTGGGGGTTATTTACCATTGGTCTATTCTCAAAATAGCAGCGTCAGTCGAGTCACTCTTGAACATGGCACCTATTTGAGTCCTCATCATATAGTTGGGTTTTAGCTTTCCAAGGATCCATCCTAGTAATATGAGTTAGATGTACTCCTATGGTTGGTTACTCTTCCAATCATCATGGATAGTGTTTCAATGCCTCCTATTTTGTTGCACTATATTTTTTTTAGCTCTTGTGTATCATTGCCAAGTCACCATTATGTTATTCTATATGTTCAAGGGAAGTTTAAGCCTGAGTTGGCCATGTCTTGTTTTTTTGCCTTCCCGAGTTGACCATCCCTATGTTAGTTGTATTTGGTGATATTCTCTCTTCACATCATCTCTTAGTGTATGTTTTGTGTTGATTGTTGAGGGATACATTAAGGCACTCCTTCGATGGATTTCTTCTTATCAATTTTAGCACATTGTCTAGGAGAGGGATCTATAAACCAACTATTACCTTGGATCTTGTAGTCCTTAGTGGTAAGCCTCCTTATGATCGACAATGAGTTTTCATCATTGATTCTTGATCCATTTATTCAATGAGTGTTTGACATCAAATCCTCTATTCACACTCGCTAGATTGTAATAGGTACCTTAGGGTCCATCTCCCTTTTTGATGGGTCCCCTCGCATATTTTAATGATATACACCAATGAACATTAATCAGATGGTTTGTACCATGCTCAACATCAAATCACATATTCATATGATGTAGATCTGTACCATCGGGGTTTGGGATGAATACCTTGGGTTTGGGGCCACATCATTCCTATGCAACATCCCCTCTTAAGTTACGATGTAGTATATCACTTGTCTACCACTACTTCGAATACTTCGGGCGAAATTTCCGCTATGCTCATTTCCTTCTTGATGTACATATGTTGCAACATAAATCCACATTATATTTGATGGTGGCTATGGTCGTATTTGTGACATAGATCCACATTGTACTTTTTTGTGGCTATGATCTTATTGATTACATGGATCCACCATGTATTCTTTTGTGGCCATGGCCTTGCATTTTATGTCATGGATCGGTAGTGAATTTTTTTGGCAGCCATGCTTTGATACTCTTCAGAGTCAAAGTATGTCTACCTAGGGTATGGTCTATATATGCATTCATCCTTGGTGTTTGATTGTAGGTACTCTTTGACCTCGAGACCTCCTTTTCTCTCTCCTCATGCTACCTCACATGGACACTATTTTATTTTAATGTGTTTTAGCCATCCATTCCTTTCCTTCCCTCACACATTAGGGGGAATCTGTTATATCCTTAATTTCCACCCTACAGGGCCAGAAGGGAATCCAATAAAAGGTGAAATTCTAGACACATCTTTAGCTCAATAATTGGGCCATTTTTTAGGGTCATCACAGGTCATACATGAGATAATAAGTGATGATCGTCATTGATTATCTATAGTGAAACAAGTGATGACCTCTACAACCTTCTAATTTCATTGAGTTTCAAAGAGGTAGGCGAGGGATGATTTGTTTCCTCATGGCATGAGCCTTGGAACTCACATCATTCGAGTATCCAATGGTCTCTAGAAGATATAAAATCTCTCCCAAGCCTCTTCCAAGGATATATGTAAATAAGGAAAGTCTTGAGAAAGAGGAAGAAGAATCATTTGCAAAGTTATGTTGTCCAATTACAGAGGTGATTCTCCATCTACAACAACCACTATTAGATTTCCTAGTTTGATTAAGAAGCTAAGGAGGGGCAAGGAGCAATGAGACAAAGGGGAATGCATTCACATCAAAGGTATGATAATTGATGTATTTCATATATTTCATTAATAGATATTTGGTTTCCCCCCTATCTGCATTGTTCAATTCAATTGTTTAAGATATATCTAGTCTTATATCTAGTCTTATGGTAAATAAATCATGATAGATCCAGTGAATTTGATTTTCCTAACATAAGAAGAATAGTAGATCAGTAGACATTTGTCTCCTCGTGTGCAGGAAGAATATTTCAAGAGATGGAGTTGGATCGCAAGAGCTACATGAAATGGATATGCATGGAAAATTGTCAATTGAAATGTATGGTCACCACCCTTCTTGGTTAAAAGGAAAATAATTTACTTTCATATAAGGAAACCATTAGAAGTCTAGCCCCATTGTTTGTCTAGGATTGGTAGGTAGATCCTAGGGAGATGCAACTTACCATACTGGTGAGATTTCTCAAAGAACAACAATATATCTAAATCCACATATTGGACACCCTCTATTCTTGTCGTGTGTCATATGCTAGAATGCCCACCCTCCTTTGGCACTTTTTTAAAGTGTTTTTTCTCACTAAAGGGGCCTAACCTCATTTGGGGCACTATATGATAGTTGTGGGGTTATTTTGAGCACACTTGGATGATGAAGAGGTCACTTAAGTGATGTTTCACCTTGAATATATGACTTGGCACTCACTTAAGGTGATTTGATGATGTGGATATGTCTTTTACATAATTTCAAGGTTGACCCATTCTTTGACACAATTCTTGTTGATGGGGGTTTTATGACCCATTTTTTTGACTTGGAGGGTATCTCCCATGCCTCATGGAGGTTTATTTACCTTAGGTATGGACATGTTCATGTTTGTAGACATATTTCAAGGATTTATGGACATTATTTGAGAATTCTTTGAGCACATTTTGTGGAGGTCATTCCCTTTTGAGGTCATTATCCACACTTTCATGAGAACGTTCCACTTGGAGGAGAGAAACATTGGAGATTTACTTGCTTGGGAGGCTACCCCACCCTATTTTGAGGCCTCCACATCACCCTTTTCTTGGAACATTGTGCTTGGAGAGAAAAACGATACCATTTTTGGTGGGATCCTCCTCTTTTGTGAGGGTTTTTATCCTGTAAAACATATTTTTATTGTATTATGTCTTAGTCTCCAAGTCATGTGGATAACAAGTCAATTTTGTTTTATTTCCTTAACCTATATTTAGGGAATAAATAATGAGAAGGAGTTGTGAGCCTCATATATAAACATAGTGTTAGGGACCTAACTTCCTTAACCCCTCACATAGGCAGACTAATATGTTTTCCATGTAATAAAGTATGAAATTAGTTAATAAGGCCTATTTAATAATGTGAACAAGTCTAAGGTAAGAAGACTTAATAGAAGCTTCCACTTCTAGAAATATCTTCCTCTATAATTCTCTTTAGAAGGTAGAATTAGTATAAATAGGAGTAGAAGGGACGAGAAAGTCTTGTCTTGAAAATTATTGCAATAGATCTCTGCTCTACTGGCGGATTCCCCCTCAAAGAGGTAAGTGAACATGGATTTATATCAATAAAGGTATCATTGTTGGTGTTGTTATTCTCTATATTTTATTTTTCTGTTGGTATTTGCTGCAATATTTATGTTTCTACTTATTATAATAATCTGGTACCTTACAGGTGGCATTATAGCACTTTTCTCTACAAAAATTGTGGGAATTGTTTTTTCTGGATAGAGACATGTACTGTCAGCATCTTTAAAGCATAGAGAACTGTCGTTCAATAGGTAAAATTATGGCTAGGGAAGACTACACACAGGAAATACATATGATTTCATGGGGTTACTTGAAACAAATGTTTCACCTTGCTGGAAACCTTTGTAGCCTTTGTTAGTACCCCTTCGAGTAGTACCACATTAGATAGAATTTGTACACGACCATCACTCCCATGTGTCGTCAAGTATATCAGGAGTTCCCTAGGTCTGCTAAAACTAGCTATAGATTATTCAATTGACCACCTGATAGCTATAGTGACACTGAGAACAACAACTAGGAAGATACTCTTTAGAACCTGGGTAATCGAGTAGTACAACTAAGGGTATGGTCGAGCATTTTGATTTGGTTACCTGTTATATTGATCCAAGTACTATTGTTCGATCCCACACATATATCAAAGAGATATATCACAGGGAAAACCATTTTCTATGGGAACCCTAAAAACCCCAACCCTTGGGACCAAACTAGAACATAAAATGAATAGAAGGGATATCTTATTGCACGACCTTGACTCCTACATTATGGTTATGAAATTCCTACACAATTTGGGCATTTTTTCATGCTAGTATTCTTTAGGCTGGAGTACAAAACTATAAGAGTATTAAAAAAAAACCATTGGATTCCTCTCTTTTCCCTAATCATCATTGTACCTATTATTTTTCATCCTTTTTTTCCCATGGACACAACCCCATTCCCAAAACCTTTTTTTACACTTATCCCATTGGATTCCTCTTGTCTCCTTGATTGCAGTGGTATATGTCACTTATTATCCTTTTTCAGCAGACCCATTCCCCCTCCTGTTGATGGGAACAAGTGACCACTCATCAACTAAGAGGAGACAACCCAGTCTAAGGTCCTTAGAGAAGAACCCAATCCATTTGGTATTGTTGTTCTTGATTTTTATAGGATAAGTCCATGAGTGCAGACACAAACTGACCTCCCTAGATCCACCTGGTATCTAGAACAAAACAGGACAGAATAATACACTTTCCCTAGATCTAGCCAATTGAATGAACTAAGAGATAAGGGCTATGGACATACCTTATGACCACTTTCCTTAGATCTCTGTTGTTCCCAGCTTCGCTTCAATGCTCTCGTCTCATCCAGATCACAAAAAAACGAACCAATCGAAGTAAAGACAAGTTAAGATATTCAATGACTAGTCTATACATATGATCAAGGAATTATGTAATAAAGTGACATTATCTTTATGGGAAAGGGACATATTACTGTATTTCATTAATAGAAAGAGAAACTTACAACCTGAGCCTTGATGCCATAGGTCTCCTTTCGATGGCTTCCAGCTCTGACACACACACTTGCTCATGTATGAAGAAATTCTACCACATGTGATGACCTTGTTGTTGTCTCTTGCTGCTGTAGCATCAATCCTCCATACAGTCTTGCACTTGTTCTCTAATCAATCCCTTGCTAACTTGTTGAACTTCTTCACTTAACCCTTTCCATGAGCAATCTCCTCAATATATAGGAAG
>JZKD02S0294900.1:673170-700988 GCA_000966675.3 Picea glauca | reverse complement strand
ATTGTCAAAGATGAAAGGAAAGATAAAAATGTTTTTGATATGGAAGATTTACAGAAAGTCTTGAAAACATTAGCAAATAAGATAGTTGATGTTAAAGGAAAACTAGTTGAAGTTTCGAATAAACCTTTCAGGCCTTTTTTCAAAAAGAATCCCTAGATTCCACCTGGTGGAAAAACTTCAAAAAGAGTTAATGTTGATGAGGAAGAAGGAGAGGACAATGAATAATTTAAAGATACTAATTCATTTTGGGATATTAATGGAATTTTTGATAAATATGATACAAAATAATATCTCGCTACTCAAACCCGAAGCAAAAGTACATCTTCAAATTTTGAAGCTGATATATCGTCAAATACACAACCTGTAGAAAACAAGTTAGTATCAAAAAGTCTAGTTATTCCTGAAAAAATTGATTATGATATTATAGAAGACATGAAAAAGATCAGAGAAAACATTTCTCTTTGTGAATTAAGCAAACTAAAATATCAAAAGAATAGTTTATTAAAGGATTTAGGAGTCTCTGAGAAAACAAGTTCATCATCTACTACAATAACAAATAAAGAAAAAATTTCAACAACTCAAACTTTATCTTCTGAAGTATATATTGGTTCAATTCTTATAGGTGATAGATCAAGGTCACATACTCCTCCGTTTCTTCTCACTTTCAAAATTTTTAATAAAAATGTGCATAATTGTTTGGTTGATTCAGGTGCATCTTTGAATATAATTTTGTATTCTGTTTGTCTTCATATTAATGCAAAACCACATAAATCATATATTCAAATTGTTCAATTAGATTGAACAAGGGTAAAAGTTTTGGGAGAATTGAAGGATGTATTAATCAGATTATCATCTAATTCTAAAGTGTTTCCAATAATATATATTATTGTTGTTGATATTCCAGATGCTTATGGATTAGTTTTAAGTTGAGATTGGTCTGAAAAACTTCTTGGTTATTTCTCAACCGATTGGTCTCATCTTTGAATTCCGTATAATGGGAAACCTAATCAAATCCGTGTCAACAAAGAAAAACATATGAAACATAATGTGATAGATTTAGATGGAGAAAATGAACCTGTATATTTTTCTAATAGCATTGTTGGTAATTATTCTATTGATTCTTATTTTGGAAATTTTAATGCGTAGGCTTCACCTTTCAAACCTACAGATCAAAGTTCAGAAATTGAAAATTTATCTCAAATAGATTTTTCTCATTGTAATAATTTTGTAGATAATTTTGTAAATTATCCATTTTCAAAACTTTATTTTGATGTATCTAAATATAATGATGGTGCTAGTGCAGGTTGCATTTTAATCAGTCTTGATGTAGTAAAAACTATGTTAACATGCAAATTTTAATTCTAGTGTACTAATAATATCGTAGAGTATGAGGCATTAATTCAAGGTCGAAAGAAAACAATCAACATGAATTTATAGGATATCTTGGTCTTCGGTGATTCGGAAATTGTTGTTAAATAGGTAAAAAACCAAATTCATTGTATTTCTAGTCATTTGAAACGTTATCAGAAATTAGCTCAAGGTCTCAGTAGAAAATTTTCTACATTTAATATTGTTTCTATATCTAGAATGAAAAATGCTAATGTAGATCTGTTGGAAAATGTAGCTTCTAGACTTATTCCCCCTAAAGATTTTTCTCCAGATAGGTTCTTTGTTGAGTTAATTTTTCGACCTTCTGTTCTCGATAACATAAAAATTTGGTGAGTCTTTAATGACGATACCGATGTAATTAATTTTCTTTCTTCAGAAGGAACATATGAAAGTGATATCATTGGCGAAGAATCACATGATCTTGAGTTGAACAAATCTTCTCTAGAGGATAAAATTAAATCTGAAAATATTGTTCCTAAATCTGTTGTAAAGTTAGAAGATCTTTATGATTTAAAGGACATATTTAAAAAACCCACATATTATAAAACACACAGTTCTACTATGAGTATAGAAATTATTAATCTAGGAACAAATCAAATTCCTCAAAAAGTCAATCTTGGATTAGGATTTTCTCCTTTTGAAAGAACATCTTTCATAAAAATTCTTAAGAAATACAAGGATGTTTTTGCATGGTCATATGATGACCTGAAAAATTTTGATACATCTATAATTCAACACATTATTCCTATGTTTTTAGAGGAAAAACTACTTCAACAAAAGTTAAGGAAAAATCATCTTAACCTTGAAACCCAGATTAAAAATGAACTTAACAAATTGTTTAAAGCAAAGATCATTTTTCTAGTAAGACATTCCAAGTGGGTATCAAATCTTGTGCATGTAAGGAAAAAGAACGGAGACATCCAAATATGTATAGATTTCATAAACTTAAACAGAGCTTCCGAAAAAGATAATTTTCCATTACCTCCTATGGAGCAAATTCTTCAATCAATATCAAGTTCTGAAATGATATCATTTTGAGACGGGTTTTCCGGCTATAATAAAGTATTAATTCACCCTAATGATAGACTCAAAACTACTTTCAGAACTAAATGGGGAACTTATTACTATCACAAAATTCCTTTTGGTTCAATTAATGCAAACACAACTTTCCAACGAGCTATGGATATTGTTTTTCGTGGTTTAATCAATAAATTTGTTGTTGTTTATCTAGACGATATTACAATTTATTATAAGAATCGTTTAGATCATATTTCTCATCTTAAACAAGTTTTCAAACGATGTCGAAAGTATGGAATTTCATTAAATCCTAAGAAATCATTTTTTGCTCTTCAAGAAAGTAAACTTTTGGGATTTATAGTTTCCAAAGAAGGAATTTCAATTGATCCTTCTAGAGTTAAAAGTATTTTTGAAATTCCTTTTCCTCATAGTAAAAAATCTATGTAATCTTTCCTTGGACAAATCAATTTTTTGAAGCGTTTTAACCCAGATTTCATAGAAATGATCTTACCCTTACAACACATGATAAGAAATGACACATTATTCAAATGGAATACAATTGAAAAAGATGCTTTCAATTCTATAAAGCAAGCCACCATTCAAACACCTTCTTTACTCTCTCCCAACTATAATAAGGAATTCGTTCTTTATACTTTTGCATTTGAAAAATCTTACGCATCTATGTTATCACAAAAAAATGATCAAAACATAGAAGTACCTATTTGTCTCGAAAGTTCAGCATTGCAGGGAGAATAATTAAATCATACTGATGTTGAAAAGAAAGCTTATGACATTTTAAAATCCATTAAACATTTTAGACCATTCCTTATCAAATCTCATACCAAGGTAGTAGTCATACATCCCTCAGTCAGAAGTTTTCTCATTCAGAAAGACTTAGGGGATAAGAGAGAAAATTAGGTAACAACGTTAAACAAGAATATGATTTAGATATAAAACCTGCAAAGATCATTCAAGGTCAAGGTTTATGCAAGTTATTAATTGAAACCATTGATACTACATATGAAAATGTGGATAAGGTAAAGGTTCCTAAAGATATACAACATGTATGTGTCACTCCGGATATTCCTGGTTCACAGTAGTCAAATTTAGTTTATTATCTTAATCATGGAGCTTAACCTTCTCATTTGGACTTAAAAAGGAAACGTGATTTAAGAATAAAATACATACAATATCATCTTATTAATAATGTTCTTTTCAGAAAGAATTGTGATTCAATATTACTTTGATGTTAAGAAAAACAAGAAGCTGATAAAGTTTTATTTGACTTGCATGATGGACCTGCAGGTGGTCATTTTGGAGGTGATACAACTGCACAAATTTTTTTACGTGCAAATTATTATTAGCCAATGTTATTTAAGGATTCTCGTGCATATGTTTGAAAGTGTAAAAGTTGTCAAACTTCAACGAGAAAAGAATTCAACATTACCTCTGCAGCCAATCATTGTTGAACACCCATTTGAACAATGGGGACTCAATATTATTGGTGAAATTTCTCCTAATTCCTCCTAGCAACATAAGTGTATTCTTACAACCACCGATTATTTTACAAAATGGGTGGAAGCCATTCCTTTGAAATCAATTACAATTGATCAGGTAATATCATTTTTAGATCAGTTTATTATTACAAGATTTGGTCTCCCAAGTACATTAGTTGTTGATTATGCATCTTATTTTTCTGCTCTATCACTTACATATTTTGCACTTCAAAAGGGCATTAAAATAAAACATCCAACTAATTATTATCCTCTGGGTAACAATTTAGTTGAATCAACAAATAAAATTATTTTAAGAATTATTAAGAAAACCATCAGTGATAACAACAAAAATTAGCACAAGTCTTTGATTTATGCATTGTGGGCAGATCAAATTACTTATAAGGAATCACTGGGTACTTCCATTTACTTTTTAGTTTATGGGGAAAAGACTATTCTTCCACCAAATATTTCTATACCATCCTTATATTTAGTACAGTCTATTGATGAAAAACCTTGCTCTAGTATTCAATATCATACAAATCAAATTTTCAAACTAGAGAAAGTGAGGGATAAAGATAAGAAAACTTTTTCTAACCATTAGATGATCATTACAAAGTGGATTGATAATAGAGCTATAGGTAACAAATATTTTGAAGTTGGTGACCTAATTTTGAAATGGGACAAAGCCCATGAAGAAAAAGGTAAACATTTGAAGTTCCAAAAGTTGTGGTTAGGTCCTTTTCAGGTTGCTTGGAAAATTGGTCCATCTACTTTTATTTTGCAAACTCTTGAAGGTATAGTAGATTCTTTGAATGTAAATGGGTTAATCCTCAAAAAAACAATTCCAAAAAAGATACTTCAATCCTTGTAAAATAGTTGTAAAAAATTGTGTATAAATATTTTCGAATCTTTCCATCTTTTTCCTTTCAGTTTGTTTTTTGATTATTTTTGGTTGTTGATCTGATATAACAATTGGATACATCTATTAATCAATGGTCTTTTAAATCATTTTTGGTACAGTGAGAAGATGATTTATATTGTTTGAAATAAGAAAAGTTATTTTAGAAAAATCAAAGGATAAATTTTATGTCTAGTTTATTTTTATAAAGAATTAAAAACAAGGAAAGTACTCTTCAACAAAGTCTCCTTGGAGTAGTATTATGTCCCTTAAAATAAAGTAATTTATTGGGAAATAACACATCATAATACGAACAATTTAGTTCTCATTTCATGATTCATAAATAAATAAATAACTCTCTATATCACCCCTTCTCTATTCTCAACATTGCTCAAATGCAATCAATAAGTCATTAATTAAAGACGAAAGTCGAAATTTTAAATAAGAAAAATGAGGATGTGGGAAATATATGTTAACCCGCCGGGGTACTGAACAGGTCTACTGGCAACGGGTAAAGGCTTATATGATATTAAGGTAACTTTGTCGAGGTAATGAACATGCTGGCAATGAAGCAATATCGGGTACAATGAGTTAAACTTTTCAATTCTGACATAGTGATTGAAATTTACTTATTAGTCAAATCAAAAGATTCCTTTCCCAATCACAAGATTAATAAATGTTCCTTATCCCCTCCAATGAGATGGAGTTAAAGAGTACTAGTACTGTTTTATTTTCTTATCTTTTACAAACTAGTCATAAATATAATTTATCTATAGTTCACAAATTCTCTTATTTTTTGCGATCTGATATATTTTTTCTTTGTCTTATATATAAAGATAGTTGATTTCAACAGTGTGTTTCCATTTTTTTGTAGAAGACAACAACCTCCCAAATTTTGTATTATAAATAAAGATTTGGGACCCTTTTTTAATTTTTGAAAAATGAAATTTTATTTTACTTAAATAATGTTTTCAGTTTTGACAATTTTGGTCATTCTCCTAACCTCTTTGAGTTTCATTCAATCATTAATGAGATTTTCTATTTTGGATGATAAAGGTTTTGATTAAAATGTTGGTTTTCAAATGTTTTTATCTCACATATTCCGTATGATTTCTTCTTATTTCAAAGAGCTACAATATTTGACAAGCCACATTTTTTTTTGATTTATTGTTGATTTTAAAACCAATGCTCTAAAACCATGATTGATCATAATCTATTAAAATATTACTTAGCGTGTCATAAATTTGATATTCACGATCTACAAACAGTTGTTTAAGATATCGTTGTGGTATGTTAGGCTTGATCTAATCATCATAAAATGAAATGAAGTTAATGGAACATTAATTCATGGTCCTTTCAACCTGCATACGAACATTACTCATTTCCCGAAGTGCACTGATTCGCGTCCACGCATAACATTCAGATGTATCTGTGTATTCATGGTTTATTACCTATGTTATGTCTTCCTCGAGATAAGGATTTTCTTCAAGAATTGAAACTATGTTGTCATTCATTTGCAAGTGAGATTCTATTAGTTTTCGTTTATGAGGGTTTTTCGAACTATAGTGTGGTAAACTGTTGTTAAGATGGGAATGATTTCTAGAGTAGAACCCGTTGTCGAGATTATTGAAGATCAGGAAGATTATTATCCAACTTTTAAGAAGGTTGGATGGTTAAATTTTCTGTGCATTTTGAATGGTCATAACGTGCAGGTCACCAAAGCTTTCACACGAACTTTAAATGGTGAACACGCCAAAATTGGGGATATAGAATTACAACTAGATGAAGAAGTAATAGCCAGAGCCATTAAATTGTCATTAAAATAAGAATGTTGGTTGGAAATTATGGTTTCTCCTGAATGCAAATATGATTATAAAGGTATGCCCATATCCTCAATTAAAGAAAAATGACATTTTTTGTTAATAGTTATTAAGGGATTTATCACATGTGAGGGCATATATAACCTTTTCTTTATTTATCACTTTCAGATTTTAATGGTTTTCATGGATTATGATTTGAGCATGCCTACGTTCTTGCTTAAAATCTTGTCTAAAATGACACATTTCTATCAGAGAAATAGTCTCACTTCAGAAAGAAATGTCTTTCATCGTGATTTAGTGAAAATTCTGATCAAATTTCAATTACAACAAAATGGTCATTCTTGGGAAACATTTGTGAAAAAAAATCACTTTCAGGTTAATTCTAAAAGAGGCTCATAGTTTCATGTTTCCCAGGAGGAAACCCCAGATACTGTAGAAGATTTAATTCTTCCTTAACCTCATGATTCTTCTCCCCAACAAAATACCATGAGGGTTACTCGCAATCAAACTGTCAGGTTTAACCTTAGCCTAGAATTGTGTGTTTTTAGTGAAGCACCTCAGGATTCTTCCGAAGATTCCAATAAAACCATAGTCTCCTCGCTTGCATCTGAATGCGACCCGCCTGTTACCACAAAAAATGATGATTCCATTAATTGTTTTGATTTTATGAACAAGAAGCAAGGAAGGAAAATTTCAAGAATGTTCAGAAATAAGTCTAGGAAAAAGCTTGAAAGCTAGTTCTCCTATATAGGTTGATGATGAAGAGTTGGTTACAAATCAGTAAGTCTCTTCCCTAGAGCACGTTTCTTCATAGGAACCAATTGAAAATCTTGCTAAAGAAAAGGAAAAGGAAAGAACTGAAACCGGTTCCAAGTTAGAGGTTTCCTTCTGGAAAGATAATTATTATTCAGTGGTTCTAGTGTTACAGGCTAATACAATTGATTTGGAATTATAAAATCAACTCCTTAGATCCGAGAATAGAGCTTTGATCGGTAGCCAAAGAAGACAAGTTTCAGGACTGTTCAAAGAAGATAAAAAGAAAGATGCAGTTAACATTAACTCTTCATGAGTTAATACTTTCGTTAATTATGATTTCAAGACAGTTCCTAGTAATACTCAGTGTTAAAATATTTTTGTTATTGGTATAAGTTTAGCATTTTTTTTAGTTTAGTTTTCATTTTCATTAATTTTAGTTAATAAAAGAGTAGCTACAGAATTTCAAATTTTGTAGAAACTCTAATTTTCTTTTTATATTTTATTAATTTATGTTTTTCTTATCTTTTGGTTTTTATAGGTGTAAAAAGAATGTCTTGAAAAATGCGGGAAATGAGAAAATTAGTTTCCAGACATTGAACAATTAGTAGTTTTTATTTTTATACTTAGTTAATCTAGTTTGGGAAATTAAACAATTTTATTATTTTCCCGTTCTAAATGGATAATTGTTTAATGGTTATGGAAGTTAATTTCCTTTTTTGAAATCCTTCAATATAAAACAATGAAGGAAAGACAATGAAAGGGGAGAGTCTTCAGTTTTTTGGAAAGAAAACAAAGATTATACACTATTGTACAAGTTTTGGTTTTGATACATTATTTTGAATCTCTTTATGACTTTGAATATTAATACAAGAAAATCGGTATTTGGTACTATTATTGGTATTCGAGTTGTTTATTTTTTAAATAATATTTTTATCTAGATTATGTGTTGATGATATTACATGTTGATTTAGTTAATTACTGTTGATAAATTAAATCAATTTCATTTTTTATTTTACACATTATTTAAGTGATTAATATGTATGTGAATTACTGTTGGGATTATAAGTCTATGTTTATTATTTAATCAAGTTTTATAATTCATTTTCAGTTGATTTAATTAAATATTTGTTTTGAAGATCTATATCTTCAAAACATTGTTTATTTTACTTAGATTCATATACTATTTATAATTGGGCCCAATGTTTAGATTTTTCCTTTTAGTTTTATTCTGTTTTAGTTAATCTCTTTTACTTTCATCATACATACTTTTCAAAATAAAACAAATCCTCTTTCATAGAGGTAACTTTTATGTCAATTAGAATTAATTCCTCTGTTGTATATAGTTTAAGATCTGTATATATTGATATTTTAGTTTGTTATTCAATAAATGGTAAAAACTCTTCAATTGATTAAAAGTTGTATATATTATGAATTTAATAGATTAGATAGTTATAGGTAACTAGAACTAAACTAGTCAGAATCACCACTTACAATGGATAAAGATCTAATTGGGATCTTGACTGAGTGATTTTCTCCATGTTGAATATGGTCATATTTGGTCATCAACACCTTGATCAACATGTGTATCATTGACCAGATCAAACATGGTACTAATATTATCTCTATCAGGGACAACATACCCTTGTGGTCTGATGAGAACTTTAGACCATGTAACTTGTTGTGTTGGTTTATGGAGTCTGCATTAAAATAAGAGGCCCCCCACACACCTAAAAACCGATTTGATAGGTGAAAGAAAATTGCTCAATGACCTACAATGCTATAACCCTAACTATTTCCTTATGTAATAAATGGTGAATGAAGAAAAATTAAAGATACATGGGAAGAAACATAAAAATAAAAGTTTTGCAGCATTCAATACTACTAGAGGTGTTTGAGGAACTTCCCATTTACAAGAGTGACAAACAACTCTCCATCCACTTGATCCAATTCATATGTGTTGTTGTCTTGAGCTACTACAACCTTGAAGGGTCCAAGCTAAATATTGTCGAATTTTGCATGTTTCCTCTTTGCTTCTCTTTTGGCATCCCACTTTAGGACCAGGTCTCCCGCCATGAAGTTTCTCTCTGCGGTCCTCTTGTCAAAATTCTCTTTCTTTTTTTCTTGGTGGGCCCGTGACTTCATCTACACATGTTCCATTAATTGTTGAACTTTAGTCAGTTGGTTGATTCTTCTTTGCATATCATTTGACTTTGCCTCCTCATCTTGTAGTAGCTTCATCATAGGAAGGCTAAGTTAGATAGGAAAAATGTCTTCTAATCTATACACCAACTGAAAAGGAGAATTTCCTATGGTCCTCTTGATTCTTACTATGTCTACCCAAAATGCATATTTCAACTGAGAATCCCATTCTTTCTTGTTTTGGGATAATATTTTCTTGATGATCTTGATGAGATTATTATTAGAGGACTTAACAAAGCTATTTTCTTGTGGACAATAAATAATGGAGTGTCCAAGCTCTATGTTGTAATTTTGGAAAAATTACATTAGCTTGGCTAATTTGAAGGCTTGGGCCTTGTAAGCTATGATCTTTCTAGGGCATCCAAATCTATCAAAAATGTTCTCCTCAAGGAATTTGATAATGACTATTTCATTTGTTGCTCTGGTGGGAATAACCTATACCCATTTGGTGAAGTAATCTATGGCTGTTAAAATCCATTTTTGTTGCCCACTTGAAGTTGGATTTATTTCACTAATGAAATCCAATTCCCACTGCTTAAAAGGTGTCTCTATTTTGATAGGTCTAAGTGGTAGGGGATGCAACCTTTTCTTTCCTGCAAACATTTAGCATTCTACATAGAGTATAACCATGCAATTTATATCAGAAAATAATGAGGGCCAGTAATAGCTATCCCCGAGGATCTTGTATGCAGTGGATTTCCAAGCATGGTGGCTTCCACATATCCTCCTTTGAAACTCAATGACAATGTCTTTGGTCTCTTCTTTAGCAAGGAGATTCAACAATATTCGTCTTGGATCCTTCCAAAATAGATTTTCTTCTAAAATACAATATTTCACAACCTTGATCTTGATGGAACCGGTCTTATCTTTTTCCCATGTTGGTGGGAAACTTAAATTCTGAAGATAAAAAATTGCATCCTTGTACCAATCAAATTGAGAAAATTTAGGGCTTACCTTCAAACATGGTTCTTGTGTTTCATATTCTTCTGGTTTTGTTTCCATGATGCTTTTTGATAGAGATTTCATGTCAAGGGCCTTACAGTTAGATTTGGATAGTGTTTTGGCAAGTCCTTTCCCCTTTATAAACTTTGTGGGCTTTATCTCTAAATCATACTCCTGTAATTTGGTAATCCATTTACCCCTTATTTCTTCACTATCAGGCTGCGTGAGGATGTCCTTGATAGCATTGGTAGGTACATAATAAAAAAAAATTGAGTGCAATATGTAATCTCTAAATTATTTCAATGCCTTAACCAGGGAATATGCTTGCTTCTTTAGGTTACTATATCTCAGTTCAACATTTCTTAAATCTCTACTAAGGAAGGCTATAGGATGCTCTTGATTTTCTTTGTTTTTATGTAAAAACACAAAAACTATGGTATGTTCTGAAGCAAAAGAGAAAATGAAGAATTCTTTATCATAATTTGGGCTGGAAAAAACTGGATATTCTCCCAATGCTTCCTTGATATGCTAAAAAGAATCTTTAGATACAACATTCCACTTCACCTCGTGATATTTATTCAACATGCCAGTGATTTCTTTACCATATCAATAAAATTTGGGACAAATATTCTCAGTAAATTAATCCTTCCTAGGAAGGATTGTATCTCTTTCTTATTTCTAGGTAGAGCAATTTTCTTAATTTCCTTGATTCTCTCTTGATCTATATTCACCCCTTCCTTTGATACTATATGACCCAATATATTTCCTTCAATCATGGAAAAATAATACTTATTAAGTTTCAAAGATAGACCAAATTTTTTGCACTTCACAAAAATATGCCTTAAATGCTTGACGTGATCTTCATCTATCTTAGAGAAAATAGTCATGTTATCAAGGTATATAACAATGAATATATCATTTTCTCCCACAAATTATATGTCCATATCTCATTGGAATGTGTCTCGTACATTTATCGAACCAAAAGTCATTTTATCATACATGAAATTCCCCCATCAGGTTGTGAAGGTTGTCTTTTCCTTATCTTCAAGATGCATTGCCACCTGGTTGTATCTTGAGAAACCTTCCATCGTGGAGTTCTTGTTTTCTCCCACTAATTTATGAAGTATGTGATCCATATTTGGCAAAGGGTAGTTATCCTATAGTGAGCATTTATTCAGGTTCCTGAAATCAACACAAAGTCTTATCTCTCCACTCTTTTTTTAATAGGGACCAAATTTGCTACCCACTCTAAGTATTCAAGAGAAATTATAATTTGGGCATCTATTAACTTCCTCACCTCTTCAATTTTAGCTAGAAACAAGGGATTAAATTGCCTTAGTTTATTCCTGAAAGGATTAATACCATGTTCGAGGAGTATTTTGTGTTGTACGATGTCGATATCATTTGCTTTTAGGTCCTCAAACTTCCAGGAAAAGACATCCATGTATTCTTGGAATAATTGTAAGTATTCTTCCTTGTGGAAAAAATGGATCTCTTTTGACAACTTTATGTATTTAGGATCTTCTTCAACTCCTATGTTGCATTCTTCAATGTTGTCATCTTTAGGAAGAACTGTTATCTTTACAGGAACATCATTTCTATCAAAATGATGCTCCATGGGCATCAATCCTTTGGGGATAAAATTATTCTTGAGTTGAAGGAATTTATTTTCAGCCATGTATTCACTAAATCTAGAAGTGTTATGAATTTCCCCTTTAGTCATGGGGACACATTCTTCCTCATCATATGAGTAAACATGGATATTTTCAAACTCAACTATGACTTCTATGAATTTTTTTATCTTTTCATCATCGTAAAAAACTTTCCAGTATTTGATGTTATCAAGGATGTATGGTCTATACCTCATCTCAATTTCATATTTAATTTGAGGAACAATAGGTGTTTTAAAAGTACTAGATTCCACTACTAAGGAATTAGTTTGTTGGTTAAATTCTCTTGAGACAACAGTAATATTGAAAGATTCATAAAAAATATCAATTAAATCCCATACCTGATTTATGTATTCCCTCATCCTAGGATGCCTTATTTGATAGTAGCCTTTGATTTGTTGCACCACTAGTTCTGAATCTCCAAATTCCACCAGCTTAGTAATCTTCATTTTTCTTGTTTCCTCCAAGCCTAGAATCAAGGCCTCATATTCAAATACATTGTTAGTGGCCTCAAACTCTAGTTTGTAGGACACATGGATTTATTTTTTGTTATGAGAGATGGGTGCTACACCAGCTTCCACTCCTTCTTTAGAAAAATCCCCATCAAAATACATTTCCATATGCCACCTATTTCTTCACCAAGGCTTGCCAAAGGATCTGTTAGTGTTAGGGATCCTTGTATTCTTCATTGACTATGAGGATGCAACAACCAAGGTATTCATCAAGAACATAGATGGGATGGTTTACAAGGTTGTTCTAATCACTAACCACATAAGAAAATTGTGTCTCTCGGTATAACCTTTTGTTCTCTACTCCAAATACTGGTACATTGGCATAGGTCATGTCCATCTGCATAGTACCTCCTAGCTTATGTTCCCATGTTCTTGATAGCAACATGCAATAGTTTGCAGAAACATCAACCACTACAATATCCATCATAATGATCTTAATAGGAAGTTGATCCAAAGTAACGACCATATCTTTGATCATCCCATCACACCTCACTTTCCTAGCATCAAAAGAATAGAGATCAAGATATGGCCTAGTTATTTATCATTCTATCTTTTCCATGACTACTTTCAGCATAAGATTATGTGATGCTACAGAATCAAGCATACAATTGTGTAGCATTTTATCATGGATGTTCAAGGTCACATAGAAAGGTGCAACATATTATTCTTTGTAATATATATGGGGGACAAAAAATATGGTGGGGGATTCATATTGTACATTAAGAGTATTAGGAGGGCTTTGTGATCCTTTTCCCTGTATAGATTTTTCAATATGTTTGTGATATGAAGGAATTTTAGCCAATTCCACCAATGGGATAGGAATATTGACCTTGGACAATTATTTTTCAATGTTAAAGGTGGAACCGATTCCTCAAATTCTTTAATTTCTTTTCTCCCTAACCTCATTAGCCTTGGGAATATTACTTATTTATTTGACTTTATCCTTGAAAAAACTTGGGCTAGCTATCTTGGTTGGCTTCCTTCTGCCTAGGTATAATATCATACTTCTTATGCATCTCATCTTGGAGTGCATCAACAAAGATTTTGTATTGAACATAGGACAAAAATTCTTTGTTTGATTTACTTTTAGGGATATGCTTCTTAGTATTTAAGGAATATTAATAGTCATCTTTGGTTAGATGCATGACATTATTTTCTTATTGAAGTAGGTGTATTTATTCTAGGTTTTCAATTTATTCCTCATCCATTGCTTATTAAACAAGGTTATTATCATTGTTAGTTTTTACAAGGGGATGGATGGGTTGCTACTCATTTCACATTTCCCTTCTCATAAGTTGGGGATTAAAGGGCCTTCTAAAATGATTAGGTTTTCTCACACCTCCTTCTTGAGGAGCTTTGTTTACATTATCATTATCCATATCTAATATTCACATTTTGTTTATCAAATTTCTTATTTGTCTAGACATTTTTTCCATCCTAGCTTCATGGGAATCTTTGGCTGGATTAGATGAACCACATTCCCCTCTAGCCTTTATTCTTTCTACTTGATCCTACTTTTTATTCATTTTACCTGATGGAATCATATTCCCTTCAAGGTCTATTGCAGCATCCTACATTATAAGCATATTTGAGGCTCTTCTCTCCCTCAACACCATAGAAAAGTCAACATCAAAAGCCCCAACATGTGTAACTTTGGTTGTTGGTTGTGAAGGATTTATTTCTCCAAGGATATTGCTATACAACATATTTAATCTTCTATTGAACAATAGGATCATTATCTCTCTTCCTGAGTCAGCCAAATTCAGTGAGATAGTACATATTATCTCTTTTTTCACCCCACTATTTCATGAATGTAGACTCTAGGGCCTGTCGGCTATTAATTGAAGCAATAAGAATCTCTCTAAGCCACTTCCTAGTGTCTCCCTCTAGGGTATGGACGAAAAGCCTCATGAAGACATCATCATGCTCCACAAACAAGTTTTCTATGAAGTCTTGGAAGGCCACTATGTTTTCTTCATTGGAATGGATATTTTCTCCATCATACTTAGGTAGCTATCGGGGAGATTATGAACATGTTGGGGTAAATTCAATGGCCATACCTAGAAGTGACCTAGGGTTTTAATGCTAGTGGAGTAGGTTGGTTTCCCCCAACTCTTCCTCCGCCTAAGTTGGTCATAATATTTTATAGAATTAGGCTATTAGCTTCAAAGGACATAGGGTTAACAAGATTCTTCAAGAAGGGTCACATAGATGAGCTCTCTTCTTGACAGAAGCTTATATGGGAATATTGTAGATCTATTAAAGGTTATTAAGGAAGATTTAAAGAAAAATTTACATCTACATGAATATCAACTATAACTACAGATTCAATGCTTATATGAACATTCGAAGGAGATGTTTCTAAATTAGGGTTCCCTGAAGATGAAGATATTTAACACTCTCTAATGCTCCTCCAGGTGAAAATATTTTCTGGGTATGAGTATACTGGAACCTACTCAATATCAGGGTTACTTCTAGTGTATCTTCTAGTATATGTTAGATTTTCCTTCTATGGAGTCACTAGGTGAAATGTTAATAGCTAGGTGCATGAAAAATTCTCATCATGAAGTATCAAAAATTGCAATGTCGTACCCCCAAGGAAGATATATTCAATTTACATCCTTGGCAACAATGCCATTTCGGTTGTTATCCCTCAATATGTTCCAAGCTATCAATGGAACAATGCCAAGACACCCTGAGGGATAAGACTCGAAGTGAATCTTAAAACCATGCTTGCAATAAGTAAAATAATGCAAAAATTTGGTAAGGTTTCTCTCTCACTCTCTTATAAAACTCTCAGCCCCCAAGTAGTCTCATTCTAGATACTAAACAATTTCATCTCCAAGAGGCATTTTTCCTTGAGTGTTTTAGACAATTTCATTTTAAGAGTGGGGAAATGGTGAATTAGAAGAAATACAAGATAAGAATATAAGGCGTTGCAGGGAATGAATCTTGTATCTTATGGAAACCAAATAATGTGTTGAGCAATTAAGAATTCAACAGTTCTAACACATATACCAGATCGTTAAAACATGCATCAAACAATAAACATCTTCAAATATTTAAATCCTTGGAGGTACCCTCTGCATATCATTAAATATATGGAGAAATGACAAGAAGTGACCATTGTTGAGAGGAAATCACTTCAATATCATAAGCATACAACACATAATAACACTGAACATGTCATATAACTTGTTGCTTGAGATTTTATTAATGGGGATCTCATACAAGAAGCCAAAATGAGAGGGGTGGGTTTTACAAGAGCACATGCATAAAAAGAGGAATGCGAGATTGAAACATAATATAGGGAATGAATATCATGAAGCCTACAACCTTAATTATATGTATTTTCATGAGGGTTCTCATAAAGAAACTCTTGTTGTAAGAAACTCTTAAATTACCCAAAGTGTTGACCTAAAAAATAAGCTCCTTATCATGATTTATATATGCTTCCATATATGACAAAATCATTCATCTAGACCAATTATGCTTCTTGAAACTGAGTACAGTTGGTCAGTTTCTTGATATCACCTATGGTTTTGTAACTACATTTTAACTGATTTTAACCTGGTAAAAGTCACTTTTTACCACTTGAGTTAACCTATTGATACTATTGTTGGGTGTGTTATCTTCGTCCAATTGAGCCTTTTTCTTAGTCTTTCTAAGTGCCTCAATCAATTACCACTACTATGCTAAGTTTTCTCAACCTTGATCGGCAAGAGGGAAGTCTAGTCATTTCCTCTCATCTGACATTACCCAATGAAACCAAGCACAATTAATCAAATACTTGAATCCTCTGCCTCAATATTCTCCAACACACTGATTAGATTAGAAATCACACCTTAGGATGGATTACAGGATGCCCGACTTCTCTCAAGTTTGAAATAATGATACCAGAGATGGAAATTCCCTCCTTTTTGAAATATAGAACACACTCTATCGACGTTTGTAGCTAAGATGGTTGCTTCTCTTCTCCCATGGGGAGAGATTGTGTAGGTGGGTCATCATATGTGACATTTGATATCTAAGTAACTCACCTTTAGCTAATGAATTACTCACAAATTGGTTCCTTCTGGTCCTTCAACTTTCTCTTATAGTAGATCGACACATGCTTGTTGACATAACTGACAAGATGAAGCAATTCATCATACTCGGCCTAATATGATGAGATATGGAGCTTGTGTGGGTGTGCATGTATGTGCCATGATTATTGTCCTCTATCAGTTGTAGGTAACGATGTGATAATTGTAAATGAAATGAAGAAATGAACCAAATGTCACCTTGAAATTCATCTTATCCATCAAATTATTTGGCGTATCATCATAATATATTTCACTCGTTTGAAATAATTCCTCCTCATGGATTTGTATAAACATGCATCATTTTCCTAGTGGATAAGTGCTTTTGAAAGTTTGGGAGGAGACACGAAATTTTGGTTGACATCATGCGTATGTCATCATGACCCCATGAACACATGACAACTTCCTATTGATCCATGTCAGTGCTTATGTGTTTATGGGCTCATCCTACATGTAGGTGAGTTTGATATGGTGACTTGAGTCTCCAGTGGGCCCCTTCTATACATGTGGAAGTCTTGTACTATTTCTGACAAGTGTCCTGTTGGCGTTCCGTGTTGTCTCTAAATTCCCAAGTATCCTAGGTGGAATTCTATTTTGGCTTCATGTGGCATTGAGTCAACGGACGAGTGCATTCTAAGTGGGTGGATAGGTGGCTATACAGAAAATTGAAATGCCACTGTCATGACCCAAGGAGAGTGGGTTTACCTTCCATATCTTTGTTAAGTGACACCATTCAAGTCTCAACACATGGCTCTTAAAACTATCATCACACCCCTCATGCATGTTAACTTATGTGTACTTACATGATGCAACATCAACCACCCACCATAGATCAGGCTTGCCTGCAACAGTTCAATAATTGAGCCATGCACTTTCACTAGCGCTTGGTTCTTAAGCCTCATTTGCATGATATAACCCATGTTTGAAAATGGATTAATATCATTTCAAGCGCGATTATCCCTTTTTAAGATTTTTATAAGTGCCTAGGAACTTGAAACTTAGCCTTGGTCCCTCAAGGTTTTATTTTTCTATCGATTTCTCTAGGGCACTTGAACGTCTACTAGCCCTTTCAGTATAGTATCTCTATAATCTCACCTTCAACCTATATCTTATCAAAATTCAGCCTCGTAACCTTTATCAGCATGTGTATCAGTGATTGGATCAAATATGGTACTAACAGAACATAAGAAAGAGCAGCTGAGTTCTGCTACCATAAACCCTTCATAGTCCCTATTCAATATGGAAGTGGAAGTGGATATATAAAATCCATACCAAGGTGACATCGATGCATTAAAATTGAATCATTGGATAGATAAACTATAATTTTATTTTAGTGTTCACCATATATATGAGGAGAAAAAGATATCATTTTCTAGACTGAATTTAGAGGTCCATGCTTTAACCTAGTGGGAAAGTCACATAGAGACATGTAGGCTAGAGGGTGATCCACCCATAACCAAGTAGGAGGATTTCAAAACCATCATTAATTCCCAATTCTATTGGGTATGTATAGGACCAATGGATCCATTGGCATTTATTTTTCCAAAGGCAGGGGGAGAGTGTATAGGAATACATCCTTGAGTTTACAAAGAATTCCATCATGCTGGGTATATCACCCAAGAACCCAAATGTACTCCTAAAGTATCTAGGGGGTCTACATAGTAATATATGAAAGTAATTGATGATTTTCAAGCCAAACAAAGTGGATACAACATGTGTAAAAGAACAATATCTAGAAAAAATAAGCCACAAGAAAGGGAGGCCAAGCAGTTCCAAGAAGAAAGGGCACCAGGAAGCTTCTAAGGAGGAGAAGAAGAAGTGGGAAGGTGGAAAGGATAAGAAGACAATATCCACTGCACATAAATGCAAGGATCCTAGAAACCATTACAATATTATGGTCACACCAAGGAAAAGTATTAGAAACTACATCTAGAGTTGAACTCCAAGAGCCTCAAGAAGGAAGCAAAGAAAAATAATCTTCTAGCCACATATTAGAGAAATCGGGTTGAAAGTATATCATATGTGGATGAGAAAATTATTTGCACATCAATGCATAAGGAGGTGAATCTAAGTATACTTGATCATTAGGAAGAGAAGGAGATGACCAAACTCTTCCACATCAAGATTCAGGTCAAGAAGACCAAGATATATGTTATGTTCGACTCTAGTTCACAAGATAATATCATAGCAACGGATCTAGTTAGCAATCTTGGATTGGAGGTTCACAATAATCCTAGCCCATATCCATTGGTATTTGTAAACAAGGATGAAAATATCAAGGTAATTAAATAAGGTAAGATTAAATTTTCTATAAGTGTTGATTTTATTGAGGAAATGGAATTAGACGTAGTACCCTTGGCATATGTGAAGTAGTGTTTGGAAGCCTGTTAAGACCTAGAGAAAGCCCCACGTTATGTGTAAAACCCCTTATTAAGCTATATATATTTAATTATTACATTTATAGTGTTATAATTTTACGTTGGTTAGAACCCTTCATTGTACCCTTTCATTATAATTGTACCCTTTGTCTCCTATATATATATATATATATATATATATATGTATACCAAGAAGACCTAGTCTCAAGATCATCTTATCTCATCTGATGTTGTATTTTGAATTATATATATTGTAAACGGAGGTGTCCCCCTCAAAGTGGACTATATTCATTGACTTTTTATCATTTTTAAGGTGTTGGATCCTAACATTTGGTATCAGAGCATTGATCCTAGTTTTTTTCTTCTCCAAGCGAGTCATCTTAGCATTTTCGCTTTAAAATTATTTTTGGGATGATTTAGATAAAAATAACTTGAACGTTACTTAGAATACATACCAATGTTCATGTGGTAAACATTTCAACTTCTAGGCCATTATACTTTTTGAGATATAACTTATTGAAGATAGGGTTTTTGACTCATCTTGAATTCATTTTTGAACTAGTCATCTTGGGATTTTCTCTATAAAAAAATTTTTGGGATTTTTCATATAGTGAAATTTATGGAGACTTAGAAGACATATCCTACTATAGGTTCTCCAAATTTTGGAATATTTTATTAAATATTGGACACGTGGAATTATGTACAATTTCTCTCTCTAGAAAAGTCCAAAAATAAGCAAGGTTTGGGAAAGTTACCATAACTTTCACTTGGCACTTCAAGTTTTGGTTGGACCTATGGAATTGAAGAGAATACATACCAATGTAATACAGGATAAAATTTTAGACTCATAGGGGGCCTAAATTTTATAAATACATCAAAATGAAGGTTAGATAGGAGGACACACTCCAAATTAAGGGTTTGAATGGTACATAAATTACAATTGGAATAATTTTTTATTCGAAGATATGTTTTTTGTGATTCAAAAATTTTGATAAAGAGGACAACGAGGAGAATTATTATTTTCTCGCATGGCTCCAAAGGATCCTCCAAAATTTACTTCACCCACTAAACCTCTAGATATCTCAACCATGACTCAAGATGAAATCCAAGATATTTAGCACGAGATGAAAAAGAAGATAACTGAAAATAGAGAAAAATGGAAAATAAGATCATTGAAAATAAGGAAGAGATGAAAAGAAATATGGAACAAATGGAACATAAGATGGATGAAAATATGAAATGAAATATGGATGAAATGGAATATAATATGGATGAAAATAAGAATGACATGAAATAGAAGATGGATAAAAATAAAGAAGAAATACAAAAATCCATGAAGGAATTGCAAAATTCCATGTCTTCCATGATCTTTAATTCTCTAGATGAGTGTCTCCCTAAATGATATATCAAAATGCAAGGGACTCGTGAAAATAATGGTAGTATACATGTTCAAAAAGTTGTTGATAATACACATTTTTCAAGTGGATTTAACTTTAATAGTGGAGTTAATTATGGTGGGGGTCTTAAATTCAACTTTCCCAATATTGAATTAAAGAAGTTTTATGGAATAAATATATTTACTTGGGTGAACCAAATAGAGAAATATTTTGAACTACATAATATTATGGATGATAAGAAAAGGATTCACATAGCAAATTTGAGATAAAACCATATCAATGGTATCAATGGGTAGATAAAAGGAAACCCCATTTTTATCATTACGATTGGGTTTTATTTACAAGAGACTTAGAAGCATAATATGAGAAAGTTTGGGAACATGACTATTTCAGTCAATTGACAAGAATCAAGCAGTTAGATGATATTGAAGATTATAATTCATAATTTCAGGTATTGGACACAAGGGTGGATGACATAAGTGATGAACATTTGTTGGAAGCTTATATGGGTGGATTAAAACAAGACATTAAATATGATATTTTCTAAATACATTCTACAAATACTATAAAAGCTATGTAATTTTCTCGTCGTCATATTCAGGACAAGAATAAGGCTACACACAAGTCTACCATTGGAGCATACACATGAATCTGAGATTGTTTTGGGTTTCATAAGACAACCGTACCTCAATAGACAAGGTTGAAACCTCAAAAAATGGATGAAAGAAGAGAAAAGGGACTATGTTTCAATTGTGATGATAAGTATAGTAAGGGGCATAAATGCGGCAAGAATAAATTATTCTACATAGACTATGAAGAGGAAGAAGATCAAGAATTGGAACTTCCACAAGATCTGGATCTAGAAGAGACTACTCCAATAATATCTTCTCATGTGTTGGTCAACATCAATACTCCACAAACCCTCAATATACAAGGACAGATAAAAAATAAAAAGGTAACAATATTGATTGATTATGGTAGTACCCATAATTTCATCAATTACAAATAAGTAAAATATATCAATTGCTTTGTATATCCCACACTAGTGTTTCAAGTAATGATTGCAGATGGAGGTACCATAAATTATTTGGGGAAATGCCATAGTATTAATCTCAACATGGGGGAGTAATTTGTGGATATCCTTATGATTTCCATCCAAATGGGTGGTTTTGATGTTGTATTAGGGGTCCAATGGTTACAATCATTGGGAACAATGGCCCTTAATTTTCAAGATCTTTTCATGAGATTTTCCTCAGATGCCAAGGAAATTGAGCTTAGAGGTATCCATTGGAAACCCTTAAAGTGATAATCTCTAATATCATGAGAAACGTACTAAAAAGGGGGCACCAGGGTGTAATTGAAAATTTTTCTCACTTGATGTTCAAAAATCTATATCCTCTGCTCCATTAGATCTCCAAATAGTTATCAACAATCATTCCAAGGTATTTGGTAAAATGCCTAAGGGTATTATACCTACTTGAGATCATGCCCATGCGATTCATTTGCAACTGGAAAGTATACCACCTAACAATAAGCCTTATTTGTATCCATCTTCATAGAAGAGTGAGATTGCACATATGATTCAATAAATTTTAGAGTCTAGAATCATTCAACCTAGCCAGTGTTCTTTCTCTTTACCAGTTGTGATGGTTAAAAAAAAGGATGGTTCATGGTGTATGTTTCTAAATTATATAAAACTAAACAAAATTACCATCTAATACAAGTTTCCTTTTTTTGTTATTGATGAATTATTATATGAATTGCATGGAGAAAAATTATTTACTAATATGGATCTTCATTCGAGATATCCTCAAATAAGAATGAGGTAGGAAGACATTCCAAAAACAACTTTTAAAATCTTGATGAATTCTATTTTCAATCCCTTCCTATTGGATTACTGAGAGGGGGGTGAATTAGTAATAGAGCAATATAATCCTTTTTAACCACAAAATGCAAGTGTTATATCAATGTAGCATTATCATCCAATAGTTGCAGAGTAAATAAACAATGAACACGTGAGCAATCATACACATACAAAGTACACTAGTGTTTTTACATGGAAACCCAAAGCGGGAGAAAACCACATAATGTTTTTTATTATATGACTTTAATAATTACATTCATTGGAAGCACCAACTTCCTTTGTTTTCTAGCTAGAACTGGAAGGAGGCTCCAACCCCCTAGTTTCTTAGGCTACAAACTGAGGGAATCTGCAACTCCCCAATTCTTTTGCTACAACCCCCTATGTTCTCTGGCTACAACTAGAAGGTGGCTACAACCACCTATCCTTGCTCCATCCAACTTCCCTGGTTTATAAGTAGAATGATGTAACCACTATCACACTATCACTGTGAGATATACTGCTGTAAATTTGTACCAATTGACCTGCACCAGACAACCTGTAACAACCTGTACCAATAACCTGTGCCAACATGTACCATACATCAACCTATACCTAAACCTACACCATAAACAAATGCATAAACCATGCACCAAACCTATACAAATAACATGTCACAATAACCTTTCTAAACAACCTATCACGCCAACATGTCTCATCAATCTTATCAACCAAATCATATCTACTCACAAAGATCAATCACCAAGACAATTCTCAACCATATGCACAATATCACCAAGATGTGCATCAACCAAGCATAGCACAACAACTCATAATCATCACCAAGATCAATACGTCCTTCTAATAATATACCAAGACAAGTATGCTACATCATATATAAACCATGTGTCAACAATACTACTAACAAGTGCCTCCAACCATGTACCAAGTATGTACCAATCATGCATCAACTACTCATCAACTATGACTCATCAATATGTACCAACATTATCAACTATACACTTCATGTATGTGCCAACTCATCAACTACTTGTCTCAACCATGCACTCAACATGTACCTCAACCAAAAGCTCTCATCAATATCATCATCCAAATATGATTTGTAACTCTATAAAAAACATGGTGTATATGATCACATACTTGCAAACCTTCCTTAACTTTAACAACAAGACACTAGCATTTTCATCAAACTTCACTTTAGTCTCACATGACTAATTTTGGATTAGTCAACAACCCTAACTTGAAATAACCATAACTATGTACCCGTAATGAATAAAGATCTGAAAATAGTATACAATGTTATTCAGTGTCTTTTATGCAATTCCTCCAGGTTTCACTACTTGGAACCTCTCAGAAAAGGATTTATAGCAAAAATGGCATACCTTGTTGAATTCTAGCTTATTCTGGAGACTGAACTTGTAGAGCATGCCCCAGATGGAATATTTGTTGTATGGATATAAAAATTGTATAAAGAATACTATAGACTGTACTATAACCAATACATTTTGTCCTACTGAATTTGGATCTTTTATGAAGAAGTTGTGACATTTTTACCCGAAACATATGTTTTAGACTAGTTTCAGGACTAGCCACAAACCCTATTTTCCACAGAGTGTAACTCCAAAAATACAACGACCCACAAGATGAAATTTGTATCACAACTACTTGGATATGTTTCATCAACTTCCTCCATATTTTGCAGTCTGAATCATTCTCTAAAAAACGTTATTGCAAAAATGGTGAGATGACCTGTAAATAACATACCTTAGAAAGCATCATCAAAAGAATTTATCCTCCTTTGAATTTCGGCCTTCTTTACTTCACCTTCCCTCTAGAATTTGCCTTAAATATCCTTTGGTTACCTCAGTCACTTGTAGATATTCAATATGCTCAACTGTGATTAAATGAGAGACTCTTTCCTCTTATTTATACTTTTATGTAGCTTCATAAAGGGGTTAACTTCTGACCATCTTAAACCACTTTCCTTATTTTAGGGCTAACCCCCTTCTAACCACTTGTCCACTTAGTAATTTATCCATTAACTTTATTATTTAAATAACTTCTTTTATATCCATTTTGACTTATAGTACACTCATCACTTCACTTTATTATTTAAATAATTTCTTCCTCAAGGGGTTACCTTCTAATCAGCTTAAACCACTTTCCTTATTTTAGGGATAACCCACTTCTAACCACTTGTCCACTTAGTAATTTATCCATTAACTTTATTATTTAAATAATTTCTTCTTTGCAACCACTTTTACTACTTTGACCTTTTGGGGCTTCTAGATGACTCATGAGGGTTCTCCAACTTCACATGGCCATAACTCTCTGACCATGAGGAGTTATGTGACATTCCACATACCATCAGAAATGTCATGACATGTAATATCCATCTAGAATAGTCTTACCTTAAAATATATTAAAACTCATACCATTATACATTAAACAAAATTTGGTCCATTACCCAAACCTTTGTGCTATCGGAGTTCGCTACCAGATTTTCTTCAAGGGTTGACATCAATGACAACAAACCCAAATAATCAACAATATCCCCCTTTGATATTGATGGAAAAACTTTGATGAAGTAATGAAGTCATATCACTCATGCTCCCCCTATGACCATCACTCCCCCTGGAACCATGCCTATGTGCTCTTTCTCCAAGCATTTACCTTTGCATCTGATAAATCTCTCCCCCTTTGTCATCAATGGAAAATGTATCTTTCCATCCGAGGCTACTCCCCCTGACTGAACTCTTCCTGACACTGATATTCCAACTTGAACTGTCCTCTTTATGGTGCTTCCTCATGTAAATATAAGAAATATAATATAATCATTCAAAAGAATTCATTTTGGAGTATAAATTACTCCAAGTCTCCAGTGAAGATACTCAAAGGCTTCCCATGGAAGCGGTTTTGTAAAGATATCTACCACTTGTTCTTTTGTGCCCACATATTCAACTCTGATGTTATTCTCTACAACCTGTTCCCATAGAAAGTGATACTTGATTGGAATGTGCTTCATCTTGGAGTGCATCACCGGGTTATTTGAGATGCTAATGGCGCTTGTATTATCACAATAGATTGGAATGGGCTCATCATACTCAAGTTGTATATCTATCAGAATTTGTTTCATCCATAGAACTTGTGTACAACATCCTACTGCTGCAATATACTCTTCTTCAGTTGTATATAAAGATATTGATGATTGTTTCTTGCTTAGCCAAGATACTAAACAGTCACCCAAGTATAATGTTGCTCCATTGGTGCTTTGTCGGTCATCAATGCAACCTTCCCAATCTACATCTGTGTAGGCAATAAGTGATAGATCCTTTCCTTTTGGATACCATAATCCAAACTCTTATGTTCCTTTGAGATATCTGAAAATCCTCTTCACTAATAAGACATGTGATTCCTTTGGTGCTTCTTGAAATAGTGCCACCTGTCCAACTGTGTGAATTACATCTAGTTTGGATGTTGTCACATATAGTAAGCTACCAATCATTGAACTATATTGCCTTTGGTCTATAGACTTTGAATCATCATCTTTGATCAACTTGAAACTGGTTTGCATAGGAGTGGTAACTGGTTTGCAATCTTCCATTCCGAACCTCTTTAACATTTCTTTGATATACTTAGTTTGAGAAATAAAAATTCCTCGATTTCTTTGACGTATATGAAGACCTAGAAAGAAGGATAGTTCTATGAGTAATGTCATTTCAAATTCATTCTGCATATCTTTGCAAATTTCTGGCTTAACCTATCATCAATACTTCCAAAAATAATATCATCAACATAAACTTCAATTAATAAAATACCATCTTGAGTTACCTTGATGTAGAGGTTGTTGTATGCACTTCCTTTTCTGAACCCTTCTTGCTGTAAATATTTATCCAGTCTAGAGTACCATGCTCTAGGAGCTTGTTTGAGACCATACAAGGCTTTCTTCAATTTACAGACATAATCTGCATTCTCTGACCACTGAAATCCTTCTGGTTGTTCAATGTAAACTTCTTCTTCAAGTTCCACCGATTCATTTTCTTCTTCCTTTAATTCTCATCCACATGTTTCATCAATTGTTACATTGACGCTTTCCACAACTTTGTTCAACCTCATATTGTAACACTTGTATGCTTTCCTTGTACTTGAGTAACCAAAAAGTATTCCTTTGTCCACACGAGAGTCAAACTCTCCCATTCTTCCATCTTCTCTTTTGATGTATCATTTGCTTCCAAATACTTTGAAGTGCTTCACATTTTCTGGTCTTCCTTTCCATAACTTGTAGGGAGTTTTGTCATTGTTGTTTCTAAGCATCAATATGTTTTGAATGTGAATTGTTGTATGCACTCCATGTGTCCAAAAAATATCTATCAATTTGAAATCTATTCTCTCATCCACTGTCATATATCTTTCCAAACCTACTAAGTGTTCTTATGAATCCATCTCTGTCCATATTGTCCAAGACTCTGCTACACAACTATCCATAATTTTGACTCATATGTCACTGTACTATCATGAAGTACTACTACAACTGATTAATCTATCATATTGTACTTCTACTAACTGAATGCACTGAATCTGTCTACTCAAACTCTTCAATTTGCTCGTAGGATGGTTCTCTGGTCTGTCTTAGCTACCACATAGACTCCCCCTATCTATTATTCATATTATCTGGGAGTCTCTAAGCTGGATGGATCAGAACAATTCCTGCTCTGATGTGTATTCATCATCAATGATCATATTCATTGGTAGTTTCATCATCTCTTTGGGCTCTGACTTCTTTCCTTCTATCTGTAGATTCATCTTTCACTACAATGCCTGAAAGTACAATCTCTTGAACCTGTTCCTTATTTATCTGTCCTTCTTTTTTTTCAGTTATTTTCCAAACCTTTTTGTATTCGACATCTTTCTTTTTCTCTGTAGAATTTTATTCATTTCGTTTTATTTCCAATCTTGCGATCTCTAGGATCTGGTCTTTGTTCACCTGTTCTTCATGTTTTCTTATCCATACTTTCTTATATCTGATATCAATGTTCTCTTTCATGGAAGTATCAATCATGCTTCTACAATCACTAGCTATGTGTCCATAGTTATGACATTTGTAATATTCAATGTCATGTGGGGCCAAATAGGCATTTCTTTCTTTACCATTTCTTTTACAATCCCTGCAATTTTCAACCTTATGTCCAAAACTAGTATAATACAAACAATGACCATAAAATAAATTTGCATACTTGGGAGTGAATGATCTTCTTTTTGGTGTATTCCTTCTGAATTTTTGACTTGACTGATCATGATCATGATTGAAGCTTCTTTGTGGCTTGAACATGGATGGTCTTCTTGAAGATGTATCTTCAATAGTTTTCTTAGATTTTGGTTGACCATGATTCCTTCCTTTGAG
>JZKD02S0294900.1:650340-664495 GCA_000966675.3 Picea glauca | reverse complement strand
AATGAAACTAAGAGGGGTCTCAAAAAGAGTCGTTGTCCTCTCCTAAAAGTTTTGAAATTTTTTGTTAAAGGGAGATGAGATCGTTTTCGCAATCTTTTTCTGATTCTCAAGGTCGTCTGAGGGCGCGAGAGAAAAGCATACTTAAGATTGTTTACTTGTGACTTCTAGTCCCGAATGTGAGTTTAGATGTGATTTGATGTTCCACTTAAATTATGAATCAAAACAAGCCATCCACGTGGCAGAAATCAAAATAAGGGAAAAATGATTTTAATCCTCCTAAGTGCCTATGTTTGACTATCCCCTTTATAAGTTGAGGGGTCTAAGTGGTGCAGTGTTTAGAGCATGCATACATCATTTTTGAAAAAGGAAAACTGACTTTCCCCACATCAAAACCTTACAATGAAAAATTTTGGTCAAATGCGCGGTTGTTAGCATGGACAGGTGCGCGTGTGCGCGCGGACTGTATCAAAAAACCAAAGCGCATGCGCGCGTCTGTGGGGTGCGATACCCGCGCGTTTGATAAAAAACACCGATTCTCTCGATTCTGCTGTGAATCGACTGGGTAACAGGTCGGCAAAAGCCGGTTTGAACCCCTGCAAGTTAAAAACGACAAAAGGAAAGCGAATTGAACCCAATTAAAAGAGGATTTAATACCTTAACTCCCCAGTGGAGTCGCCAGTCTGTTCGTGCTCGAATCGTCGCCTGGTGAGCAAAAATGGGAGCACTAGCATGCCCTATTGGGCTCAGCAAGGCAGAACAGGATGAGCTGTGGAGCAAAAAGGGTTAACAGGAAACAGAATTTAAATACAATCTAACTAACAGCTGAGAGCAAATAACAATTCGAAAATAAACAAAAAACGTCAAATATGAAACAAGGGAGTCATCAATGGTTTCAAGGCTTGATCTATTAGCGAAAACCATAGCACACGCTGAAGAAAGGGATAATGGTTCCTCTTCCCTCCAGYGGAAGGTCCTTCGGRAATCCTCAACAGAATGCCTTCCTTACAAAATGAACAGAACATAAATGAGTGGTGAGAGAACTCTGGATTACACAGCTGATGGACTGGTTGTCAAAGGCTAGGCTCTGATTCATCTCGACAGTGTAACTCTACTTTGAATTCTCTGCTAAAACAATGAGTCTTCACGGCTATTTATAGCATTTTCCAGGTGGTCACGTAACCATCTTCCGGTGTAAAAACGGACCTATTTAGGGTTCATTTAAGCCATCAATTCGCTGAATTTGCAAAGCCGACCCTGATCTGAAGGTCAAATCATCTTGGGGGTCGGTCCATTGGCGGTCGGGAGGCCGACTTAAGCAATTAATGCACCGTATTAGCAAATGCGCGGCTTTTTGTGTTGACAGGCGCGCGTCGGGGCGCATATGCGCGGGAAACACGTTTTTGTCCCGTGCATATGCGCGCGTACCAAGCTGCTGTAAAGTGCCCTTCAATTTTTGGTTACTTTGTATAGTTTTTTACCCTTGTGGAATGTTGTGAACTTAATTCAGTGCCATGAATGACTTCATTGTTGTTTTGATGATGTGGAGTTCTTGTCGCCATGTGCAGACGAAATTTCAGTGATAACAGATAGCCTTTAGCTATGATAAGTAAGTAGCATCTACAATTGAATCACTATATTACCAATACTAAAATTCATAAATCACCATATATTCTTAAGAAACATAAATAAATAACATGCATGCAGATATGTACGAGAAAAATATAAGTGATAATTAATTATATGATTTTCTTACTTTATTTAACACAATGAATTAAACAACATTAGACTTTCACCAAACTTTATCCAAATATGACCGTAGCTTCTAATCAAAACATAGAACAATCCACTGATTAGATTATAAGCACATGTTTGGAAAAATGTCTCTGGCTCCCTGGGAGCTTCTAAATTAACTTTAGAAAATAGTTCCCTTTCATCAATCCAAATCTTTTTTACAAAAATCATTGACCACTTTTGCATGGTCAATTCCATTATTTATCAAAATAAAACTCACTAAAAATAGTACAAATACTATTTTGAGTAAAAATAGATAGAAATGTAGACCCATCTACATGTTCTCTTCAAGTTTTTCTTTAGTCATCGGGTGACTCATCCACTGTATTTCTTTGTCATAATCAACCCATCTAGAGAAAATGCTCTCACATGCGTGCATGTAAGGCGAGCGATGGTGTTCCATGGGTGTTCTAAGCACTTCTCTCATCTCTCCTGCACGTTGTCTATACATGTCCATCCTGGCAACCACGTGATCCAAAATGATCGATGTTCTAATTGTTCCTTCCAAAAACATTTTAACTTTCCCTCGTTCCAGGGTGGTCAACTTGAGGAATTTTGAATCATGTTTATGGTCACGGTCTACCTGATGTTTCAATGTGTCATTGATATCCCAAAAATATTCTAGGGACCTAAACTCGAGAAGTTGGATTCTCTAATATTTTCATCAATTTTCTTCCAGCTTTTGAGACTTTTGTCCCACCTCTCATACATTTCTCATTGTGGTTCAATAATATCATGAACCCAATACTTGAATTTCCTCTATATCCTATCCATGTTGTCATTGGTGAGAATTCTTATACTATGCTCTTCCTCTCCTCAGCCTTTCTAGATTTTTGTGATGTACTCAATTTGGCTCAAGGTCTTGTGTGCCCATTCAACCCATTTCAACTTTTTTTTATGTACTACAAGTCATAACAAGGTTTCCTCTTGATAATTTATTACCTTTTCCATAAATACATCCCTGATCAACTTACATATACCATGATCCTCCAAGAAGTTATCTCTTAGAATCATCACTTCTTGTGTAGTATCTTTGTAGTAATCATCTTGATGTTTGAGATATTCTAGTTCTCTCCTCATGGAAGAAACTTCTCTCTCATCCTCTTTAGATCTATCAATGGTAGCATAATATATAGCCACCCTTGCCCCAAAAATTCACTAACCCTAGCCTTCTTTGCATCTAGAAAAGTTTCCTCAGTGTCTATGACCATGTCACTATCTAAAGTGAGCTTCCTATTCCTACTTGTTCTTCTTACCAACACTTGTTTTTTAATGTCATAAGTTATTACCTCAATGTCAACAACTTCATTTATTGGCTTTGGTATTTGCTGATCACCCCATGCCAACATATTCCCCATGCTTCCTAGGTTATGAAAGTGTTCTAGGATAGGTGATTTACCTTTATATAATGTTGATGTTTGACCTCCCAGTTCCTTTGTTTCCTTACCAACTATCTACTCTTTTCTCAACCCTTCAGGAGACTGGTCTGTTTTACTGGTTTGTTCAACTCCCACTTCTTTAGAAATATCCTTTGTTTTCTTAGGAGTTGTAGTATCTTCTGGTGTATTCTGTGTTAACAATTTTATTTGTGTAACTTTCTCATGCAAAGAAGTGGTTGGTTATTCATCCATTGTCTCTTCATTTGTTGGAGCAATGATCTTCTCCTCCATTTTCTATTCCTTACTTGTGACCTCTCCTTGTTGTTGTTCTTGTTTTTTCTCCTTTTTAGTTTCCTCCTTCTCGAAGACTATATCATCTGAACTCTGCTCCTCACTCACTTTTCCACCCTCATTTTCTTGAGTCTTCTCTTCTTTGGGTGTCTATGTGTAAGGAACCAGATGTATTATAATAATCATAAACAAAAATATTGTGGAAAATACCAGAGGAACAACAAAATAATGAGTATAACAACACCAACAATAATACCTCTATTAAATGAGAACAATATTTACTTACCTATTCGAAGTGGAAACCTCCAACAGAGAAGAGCTCTATTACAATAATTCTCAATACAAGACATTTTCTTTCCTTATACTCTTATTTATACTAATTTTGTCTTCTAAAGAACATTCTAGAGGAAGATATTTATAGAAGTGGAAGCTTCTATTAAGCCTTCTTACATTAGAAATGTTCACATTATTAAATAGGCCTTATTAACTAATGTCATCCTTTATTACATAGAAAACATAGTATTCTACCTACGTGAGTGGTTAAGGAGGTTAGGTATGTTGATGAATGAATCTATGTGAGACATTCTCCAGCTTAAAAACTTGTGAGGTGTGGATCATTGAAGCTATGAGAAGTCTTTCTCTCAACTTACAAACCTGAGAGAAAACCCCTAAGAAGGGTGCACAGTTCCTTCCTGAGACAGAGATAGGAACATAGAGAATACCTCCTCCATTCAGACAGTGAGAAGAACTCCAAATAATTATCCAGTGGGAAAGGTGATCTGATGAGTTGGACGTTCTTGTGGCTGAGCAGAAGGTGAACGTGAGAAATCCCAAAGTGATGGGTGCATTGCCATGTGAACAGAAATGAAGATGATGTGTTAGACTCCTCTGAGCACCAGAGTTGAAAAAAAGAATCCAGATGATTCTCTTGTGTGAGGCAGTGAGAATGAAGATATGTAGAGTGGACGTGAAAGTGGACGAGCACAGGTGAACGCGTGAAGATATGGTTCTTCTGTGTAATGCAGTGAACCAGAGATATGACATTCCTATGGATGTGCCCCTAGTGGATGAGCACTAGTGGGTGTATCATATCCTTTGCTATATGTTGTTCAAGAATCAGACCTGCCTATAACCCTAATTGTTATGTAAAGGGTACAGGTCGGCCCCACATTAATGCGATTAATAATAAATGTAAAAGATAAGTAATATGGTTAATATTAATTATAATAATAATAATTATTATTATTATTATTATAAAGTGACTTAGATAGGTCGGCCCTCTTGAGCCAATAGAAGCCTTTGTTGATTGGACAAGTCTAATATAAGTAAGGTATGATTCTCCATTGTGGAATCATATCTTTCTTGTGTGTTTGGAAATTACAACAAATACATCTACTTGGAAAAATTGAGCATCTATATTAGGAACTAGTCTTCTAGGGCTTAAGCACCCTCTTGTGTGCTAGGTCATTCTTGGTGGTGAAGGTATTTCTCTTGAAGAATATAGCAAAGGATTTGGATGGGTTTTCTTCCCTTGTTGAGAAGGGTTTCCCAGGATACTTCTTGTGTTCTTGTGCATGGTGTTTCTTCTTGTGATCTTTGTTGCTGCAACATTATTGTTTATGGTTAAGTGAAATGAAAAAATTGAATGAACTTCATACTTAACCTAGCTTATGAAAAATAAACATGGTATCATATCATAGGTATTGAATATCCCATTGCACAAGCATTTTCCATCCCCTTCTCTCACTCATTTGCAGAAACCGTACAACCCTCCTAGGGTTTCCAAAAAATCCATACAGCCTCCTTTTATGAGAGTTTTCACCACTCAAAACTTGGACTCTTGGGATGAAAAATACATAGAAGGGCACGACCGCTTTCAGTGCACCTCCAACAAGTCTCATATCGAAATTCCAGGCATTTCGAATTTTTGGCCCTAAGGGTTTCTAGGGTTTCGCCAAAATTCTGCAGAAAATTCTGAATTGTATTTATGCAAACTTATTGAAGAAGATCCTTAGTTTACCAGGGCTATCATATTTATCAAGGCTTATTGTTGGCAGTCATAAGCCCCAAAAAAACTAAAAGTGCTATCCTAGCCTAACCGTTAGGTTTTCTAGCCTAGTTGACAAGGGTTTGTGAGGATGAGAAAAATCATGATGGGAAGTAAGCTCAGTACAAGACTCCAAATTAATAAAGATATCAACATCTCAGCACTCTCAGGTATGGTTCCTATCAATGATAATACTTGGCTAATTGACAGTGGTGCCTCCAGGCACATGAGTTGTATTAGAAATCATCTAACACACTTTGTTGAGAAAGAGACACATCTACATGTTGTTCTTGGAGATGATGCCAGATATAATGTGAGAGGATTTGTAAATTCTACCTTCCAACTAGATTCAGATATGCAACTTAAACTAGAGGATGCTCTATATGTACCCAGAATGAAGAGAAACCTTGTCTCTATTTCGGCCTTGGAAGACAAAGGTTATAAAATTACTTTCTCAAAAGGAAGAGTCCTTGCATGACACAAAGACTCTCATATAATCTCTTCCAAAGTAATTGGTGTCAAAGAAAACAACGTGTACAAGTTGACCATCAAACCAGTTCAATCCTTATTACATGACACTATCATCTTGAGTGAGTTATGGCATAGAAGACTTCCTCACATTCATTATAGAGCTCTTCCAAGTCTAGGGAAAATGGTAGCAGGTCTATCAGAGATCCAGATCCATCATAAAGGTGTTTGCAAAGGTTGTGCCCTTGGCAAAATTTTTAAAGGATCCTTTCCTAGAAGTGACAACAGATCTAAGGAAATCTTGGACTTGATACATTCATATGTGTGTGTGCCAATGACTGTTGCATCCTTAAATGGGTATTTATAATATGTACTCTTCATAGATGATCAATCCAGGAAAACTTGGATTTACTTTCTGAATAACAAGGATGGAGTCCTCGCCAAATTTCAAGAATTTAAAGCTTGGGTGGAAAACCTGACTAGAAGAAAAATCAAAAGTATTAAGATCATACAATGGAGGAGAATACACCTCAAAATAATTTAACATTTTTTGTATTGAAGCAGGAATCAAGAGGGAGTTCACAATTCCTTACAACCCTAAAAAAATGGGGTTTCTGAAAGGAAAAACAAAACTATCATTGAGGAAACTAAATAAATGATACATGATCAAAGTCCACCTATGACTCTATGGGAAGAAGCATGTATGACAATACTATATGTTCAAAACCGTAGTCCTCATCAGATCCCGAAGAACATTACTCTACAAGAAGCATTCACCAAAGTGAATCCTGAGATCAGACACTTCAGAATATTTGGATGTCCAGTGTACTTTCATGTACCCAAAGAAAAGAGATCCAAACTAGAACCTTCGGGAAGAAAGGGTACATTTGTAGGATACAATGAATCCTCAAAATCATATCGAATCTACATCCCAGGTTAGAGACAAATTGAAGTAAGCAGAGATGTTACTTTTTAAGAAGAAGTTGCCTTCCAAAGATCCAGAGAAGCTTAGATGGAAATTGATAATGAAACAATACCCCCTCCTCCTTCAGCAGTTCAGAGGGAGACAAATATTATTCCAGATGAGCCAACAACTTCAATTGACCCAGTTGCTCCAGTAGACTCAGATACCCCAAGAAACATACCCAGAGACATCACAGTTGGACATAAAAGACCTGCTTGGTCTCGACAAACTTTAGAAGAAGAAGAAAGGCATAAATCCCCACAAGGAGCAACCAAAGAAATAAAGAGACCTAAGAGATTCTTAAGCTACCTTTCAGCCATGACCCACATTATTGATTCAGAGCCACATTTTCATGGAGAAGCTTCAAGTGAACAAGTATGGCAAGATGCCATGACTAAAGAATATCAATCTATACTAAAAAATGATGTATGGGATGTTGTTCTAAGACCAGAGGGAAATTTTGTAGTGACTTCCAAATGGATTTACAAAATCAAACATGTTGTTGATGGAAGCATTGAAAAATACAAAGAAAGATTTGTGGCTAGAGGGTTTTCACAAATAGAGGGAGTTGACAATGATGAGACTTTTGCACCAGTAGCCAGATATACCTCCATCCGATCTATCATTGCACTAGCTACTTCCATGGATTGTTAGATACATCAGATGAATGTAAAGACAACTTTTCTCAATGGTGAAATTGTGGAAGAAGTTTATATTGAGCAGCCGGAAGTTTTCGTTATACACAACGAAAAATCTCATGTATGCAGGTTAAAGAGAGCCCTATATGGTCTAAAATAAGCACAACATGCTTGATGTTAGCACTAGAAGTCACCTTCAAATTTCATAGAAGGTAAGCCCAATACCCATCAATTTATATAATAAATGTAAATGATTTTTAGGTGGTCAAATGGAGAATACTCAATGATAATAACGTTCTAACTCATAAATCCGGACTAACATGCATAAGAAATTGAGGTCTGGAATCAACTTCAGTCAGTAAGTTGGACTAAGGGTGAATAGAGGGAAGAATTTGGTGAGGAGAGTGTAGAGTTCATCCATGGACATCAGGTCTTCCAACAGCCTAAGGAGGAAAAAATTAAACACAAGATCCTCTTGGATTCAAATTTCAAGGAAAATGAAAGAAATCATAACAACACTATAATCAAACATTCATCATAATATAGTTACAAAAATTCATGTGAATAAATCATTCATGAACTCTCTCAGTATCAGAGGAAAATAATATGGGGTAAGAAAAGATGACTTAGATTAATCAAGAAGTCTCAAATCAAGTACATAACCATAGAACCGGAATTCTTCATCAAAATATTACAATAGCAAGGAGCCTAACTCAACCATTCGACCTTAACAAAATAATAAAACTGCCTATATATACTCAGAAATACTACAACCACCAAGAGTGTGATCAGACTACTGCATTAACATTTTCAAGCGGTGCCTTCTCTGTCAGATTGTGCAGGCTTCCTCCTGTCAAATGTGAGTCAAGCACAGTTATGTGCTTTACAGGAAAATCTATCCATAAGGAAACTTCAGATTGACATTCTGTCTTCACAATTGCTCTCTGAATGTTTTTCATTTATGGGGTGAGACGAGGTCTCAACTACCACCCCCATCTTCAATAACTACCTTCATCGGGATCAGGATGAGGCCTAACACTCATCAATGCTCAAGTGGTGCCCATGACTTCTGAGAGTCAATATCAACGTCTCGAGGCCATGCTCATCTTTTTTTGTGACCAATATGGGTTCTTTCGGCCTTTGGCACAACTCCTTTCCATCTCTCCATCCTGCATGTGACTTTGGGTCATAACTTGGCTCTTATATCCAAAGGCGCTTTGGGATTTCATCTTTTGAGAGTCTTCACTCCACTTGATTTTAAATATTTTGATGCCCGAACTTGCAAAATATCCTTATTCAGATCAACGATCGGACTTGCTTTGAATTTGACAGCCATGATTACTTCCTTGAAAACCCCAGTCGCCAGCCGCTCAATGCTAAAACCTTTGATTTGAAAAATTGCAAATCCTTGGATCTGGCGCCACGTGTCCCTCTGAATCGGACGACTCCTGCTAATTTTGGGTTTTGGGTGTTCGGACCTTTGACGAAAAAATTTAACAACATTTTGAACTTCTGATTCCCATGATTATTTTCCACCGTTGATCTCTCCTAATGAGACCTATGACCCAGATTAAATCTTTGCACAACCTTTTGACTTGGTCTGCGAAAAGGAGAGAGACAGGGAAAAATTACAGTCTTAGGTAGAAGCCACAAACCCACAGGACTATGACAAGTTCATGTGATAACATTTGGCTCCACAGGGGATGGCATGCTCCCTGCAAGCTACCAAGAACAAGTAGTTCCAGTGCCTTAGTTGTTGGGTTATGGAGTCACTTATTAAAACCAAAGGTAAAATAAAAGAAGATATTTACAATGACATGGGAAGCCACTCCTGGCTTAAGTAAAAGACTTCTTCAGAAAATGCCCATTTGGAGGGCTACCAAAAACTTCAGCATCCTCCAAATCCTACAACTTGTAAGTGTTATTTGAAAAAACCTCAGAAATTTTGAAGGGGCCAATCCACAAGGCCTCAAATTTACCATGCTTGCCTTTATCTTGTTTAGGTGCATCCCACTTGAGCACTAGCTTTCCCAGTTGGAAATCCTCCTTGGTCACCTTCTTATCAAAGGCCTGCTTGATATTTTGTTGATGGTCATGTGCTTTGTCCAGTAGTTTCTCCCTAGTCTATTTCACTTCTATTAGCTACTATATTCTTCTAATCATATCATCAGGTTCCCCTTAGTATTCTTGGAAGAAGTTTTCCACAGGAAAGGAAAGCTAAGAAGGAAAAATGGCCTCAAATCCGTACACAAGCTAGAAAGGAGAGACACCAAGGGCTCTCTTTGTTATCACTCTGTCAACCCATAAAAAAAAATTAATCTTTGAATCCCATGCCTTTTTGTTGTCCTCTAACAATATTTTGATGATCTTAATAAGGCTCGTGTTAGAGGACTCTGCCAGTCCATTCCCTTGGGGATAGTAAGGAGTAGAGTGAATCAATGTGATTCCAAACTGTTCAAAAAGATTAATTAATCAATGGTTCATCCTTAAAATATGTAGCATTGTCAGTGACAATTATGTTTGGACAGCCAAATATTTCCATAATATCCTCAAGAAAACTAATGATTACTTTGTGGGAAGAATTTCTTGTGGGGATGGCTTATATCCATTTAGTAAAGTAGTTTGTGGAAGTCAAGATCCATCTATGTTGACCACTTGAAGCAGGATGAATTTCCCCAACAAAATCTAGGCCCCACTGCTGAAAGGGACCTTAAGCTACCACAGGTTTCAATGGAAAAGACATGAGTTGTTTCTTTATAGAGAATTTCTAACACTTGACACAAGACATGATTTTTGCACAGACATCAGTGAAGAGACTAGGCCAAAAATACCCAGCCCTGAGAATCTTGTAGGATGTGGTTCTCCAGAAGTGATGCCTCCCTCATAAACTATCATGAAAATCATACATAATCCTTTGGGCTTACTGTGGGTCTAGATATCTCAAAAGCACTCATAAAGGGTCTTTCCAATATAAAACTTGATCAATAAAACAATATTTAATTGATATATTCAAAGATATCACCTTTTTCTTTTCCATACCATCAGGAGGCTACAACTTCTATAGGAAAAATATAATGTCCTTGTACTAGGTGCATCCTCCCAATGGAGGGATGACTTGAGAACCTTCATCAGACAACTCAACTTGTTGATTTTCTGAACAACTGTTGTTGAAATGGACCCCTAAATATTTGCAATTAGATTCAACCATCAACCTAGCTAAACCTTGGCCTTTAACCAATTTGGTGGGCTTTATCTCAAGATCAAATTTGAGGATCTTGGAAATCCACTTGCTTCTTCTTCCATCTATGTCAGGCTGAATGAGGATCTCCTTCATAGAGGTTGAAGTGACATATGCAATGACTTTTGAATGTAGCACATAAAATCTGAAAGCTTTAAGAGATTTAACCAAAGCATAGGCCTGCTTTTCCATGATGTCATACTTTATTTTAGTGTCTCTCAGTGCCCTACTGAAAAAGGAAATGGGTTTCTCTAACCCTTCAACATTCTTCTGCAACAAAACATCTGCTACTATGTCAAATGAAGCAAAGGAGAAAATCAAAAAAGATTTGGAGTAATCAGGACTGATGAGCATAGGTGCTTCAGTCAAGGCCTTATTTATTTGATCAAGAGAGTTGCGAGATTCAACAATCCATTCGATATCATTCCCTTTCCTCAACATGGTTGTGATAAACTTTACCAACTCAGCAAAATTTGAAACAAACCTTCTCAAAAAATTAATTTTCCCCAAGAAAGACTAGACTTCTTTCTTGGATCTAGGGAATGACAAAGTTTGGATAGATTCTATCCTGCTTGGATCAATCTTTAATCCCTCAGCTGATACAATGTGTCCTAACAATTTCCCCTCTTTCATGGCAAATAATGACTTTAGGGATTTAAAGAGAGACCAAATTTTCTGCATTTCAATAAGACCCTTTTTAAATGACCATAATGTTCTTTATTAGATTGTGAGAATATTGTTATGTCATCCAAATAAATGACCACAAACTTGTCCTTCTCTCCAATAAAGGTTATGTCCATGGCTCGCTGAAAGGTTGCCCCTGTGTTCATAAGACCAAAAGGCATATTAGTGTACGTGAATGTTCCCCAAGGGGTAGTGAAGTTTGTCTTCTCTCTGTCTTCAGGCAAGACATAGATATGATTGTATCCAGAAAATCCATCAATCATGGATATCCTAGATGAAAATGTTACCCTCTGTAATATGTGCTCCATCTTTGGCAAGGGGTAATTGTCCTTCTTAGAGCTTCTGTCTGAAATTGACACAAAGTCTAATTTCTCCATTCTTCTTTGTCATTGGGACCAAGTTGGCCACCCATTCAGAATAACTCGAAGGGATGATAATATAGGAATCTAAAATATTTTTCACCTCTTTCTCCATAATAGGCAGCAACATAGGATTTATTTGTCTCAATTTCTACCTAAATGGTTTGGCCCCTTCCTTCAATGGTATATTTTTCTCAATGACACTTGTATCATATGTTCTAATATCTTCATATGTCAAGGAAAACACATCAGTAAATACTTTTAACAGCTTTGCATATTCATCCCTTTGTTCCCTTGAAAAGTTGCTTGACAACTTGACATTTTTTGGGTCCTTCTTTGTGCCAATATTTCACTTAGTTATATCGGCATCATTAGTTGAGCCTTTAAACTTTACTTCTGCATCATTCCCATCAAACAATCTTTCCAAAGGAACTAGTCCCTTTGGAATGTGGTTGGTAGGCCAATGAACAATATGGTGATTACCAATTTTATTTAAAAATACATTAGCATGAGGGTTACTTTCATAATCATGATCCTGATCAATATGTAATGCAAAGAACTTATCAATAGACTCAAGAAATTTTTTGATCTCAAGATCGTCCTCAAACACCTTGCAATTCTTGACATTGTCAGGTATAGAGGGTCTATATTTCACCTCTACATCATACTTGAGATTAGGTGGCAATGGGACTCTGAAATGGCTCGTTGAAACAACCAAAGAATCATCCATGGTATTTTCCTTTCTTGGAATAAAAGAAATGGTGAAAGCTAAGAAGAAATTGTCAATCAGGTCCCACAACTCATTTATGTAAGTTCTAAGCCTAGGGTGCTTAGCTTGATAAATATTTTTTATCTAATGAACAATTAGCTCTGTGTCCCCAAATACTGATAGCTCTTCTAACCCCATGTATTTTGCAGCCCTTAAACCCAAAACAAGATCTTCATACTCTGCCACATTGTTGGTAGTTTCAAATTCTAGTTTATAGGACAAAGGTATAGTTTCTTGACAAGGTGAAACAAAGACCACTCCAACACCAACACCTTTCTTAGAAGAATCTCCGTCAAAGAACATATTCCAAACAAAGGTAGTTGGAGGATGGATTTCACAAAAAGTAATGGGTTGTTTTCTGATTTCAAGAGGAGTTTCAGGAGCATCAGTGAGCTGCAATATGTTGGATCCCAAATCAATGTCAAAAGAAAAAATAAGATGGTTCGTGGGGTTTTCTTCATCACTGATGATGTACGTGAGATGCGCTTCCCTGTAAAGTCTCCTTTTTCACCCCCAAACAAAGGAATGGTGGCGTATGAAAGGTCCATCTGCAAGGTTTCCCCCAGTTTCTTTATCCAAGATCTAGATAGGAGCATCCCGAACTTAGGGGGAGCATCAACCACTACGATATCCATGACCATGCTCTTCATTGGCAGCTAGAACAGAGAAACGACTAGGTCTTTAATAACCCCAAGGCACTTCACCTTCCTGGAGTCAAAATAATACACATCGTGGTAGGATTTTGTAACCTCCAACTCGAGCTCTTCCATGACAATATTAGGCACAAGATTGTGAGATGCCCCTGAATCCATCAAGCAGTTATGCAACACCTTATCATGGATGTTCAATGAAGTGTATAAGGGAGGGGAGGAGTCATCTCTATCCTCTACCAAAGGCCCTAATATGACAGTTGGCCTTTAATCTTGGAGGTCAACTGAGTATGTGGAGTGAGACGCAGGTTCAGGCTGAAATTTTTTTGATAGGCACCTTTTGAAATCCTCATGCTTGACTAACTCTGAGAGAGGTAAGGGATTCTAATATTTTGAATCTCATGCTCAAATATATAAGGGGAGGGAGGCTTTAGAATCTCCTTCACCTCTAGGATAGGAATTTTGACCACTGGTGGGGGGATTTGTGCCTTCCTTTCTTTGTTGTTGTCTGCTATATCTCTAGCAGGTTTCTCAGCTCTAGAAGGTCGCTCAGGAATATTAAGAGTTCCTTATTTCTTCTTGGATCTGAGATTATATATATTCAGATCGTTGCTGGTCTTTTCTCCTTTGGTCAGCTCATTCAGTTGATTACTCATGAGGGCCTCTTCATATGCACACTGAGTTAAATGAGGGGACGAAGAGGTATCTCCAAGGCAATGGATCTCAGGATCAATATCTTCTTCCTCTTCAAATTCATTAATAATCAAGTTATTTTGGAGAGGATTTTGGATTTTTTTATCATCTCTGTCCATGTTTCTCTTATCTCTTTGGATGGTCTGAGGGGAATTAGTTGGTATTTTGAAGCTACCCCTATTAT
>JZKD02S0294900.1:624492-650290 GCA_000966675.3 Picea glauca | reverse complement strand
TAGAGAAACTAGAAATCGGAGTTTCAAACCTACATTTTCTTTTGTCTCTATCAACCTTACTCCTAATCTTGTCAACTACCAATATATTGGATTCTACTTCAAGGGTTGCATCTTGCATATGATCCAAGGAGGTATCTCTTATTTCTCTCAACAGGAGGCAAAAATTAGGGTCAAAAGCACTAGCATAAGTCATCTTGGCGGAGGTTTCTATAGGTTTAATTTCAGTGGGAATATTTTTATACATCTTATTAAATCTTTTCGAGAAGTCTGAAACAGATTCCCCCTCTTCTCTCTTAAGTGCCCCAGATTCTGTAATATAATAAAGGAGATCTTTTTTATTCCTCTAATGTCTTAAGAATGAATCATCCAGAGCAACAATCCCGTCAATAGATATAGGAGACAAGTCCTTAAATAAATCCCCGGCATTACCATCAAGGCTCTGTACAAAAACTCACATCCACACATCTTCATTTTCAATGACCTAAATCTCTGCAAATATATAAAAGGATGCAAGGTGCTCTTATGCAGTCACGTCTCCCTCCCCTGTGAACTGGGGCATGTACTTAAGGTAGTCTGTGGCTAGGAGAGCATTCATAGTCTGAGGTAAAACCAGAGGGATGTATCTAGCAGCCAATATCTTAGCCATCTTGTTCCTAGGAGGATTAGCACTTGACATTTGGATGTGAACAAGAGGAGAACCAAGAGGAGATGGAGTTTGGATAGGTGAGACTGGGGTTGTGCTTCTGTGAGAAAAAGGAAAAGGTTGAGTGTTAGGAGATAAAGATGAGGGGATAGAGGGAACAAAGGTTTCCCCTTCTGTAACTGCAACAACTCTAATAGGGGGAGGAGTGGTAAATCTTGGAGTGGGAAATCCTTCCAAGGTCCTGGTTTTGATCCACTTTACAACTTCAGGGGAGATAGGGGTGTCAAAACTCTCTCCTTCAAAACCAAGAATAGGAGGGGAGAAATCAATAGGAAAACTCCCAAAATTTAAATTTCTTGAAACTCCAGCAAACGGTATAATAGGAGAATAAGAAGCAACTAGTGGATTTTGTAAAGAGGGATTAAGAATATTACCAGGATCACCTAGAAAAACATTTGAAGTACCTTCCTGAGTGGTTTTTCCTTTTCTGATAATTTTCTCTGGGTCAGCGTCAAGTGTGGCTAGAGGCAGTTGTGGAGTAGACCTCGTGTGTCTACCTTTTGGAGCCACAACTGAAACAATGGAGTCGAAACAATGGAGTTTCCAGTTGCAAGCTGCAAGCTACAATCTTCAATGGTACTGATATCTGATGCACCTTAAAAATCATAGATTCTTTGTCGTTCTATCATAGGGAAATGTCTTCAATTCGTTCCCCGGCAATGACACCAGAAATGTTAGTGCTAGAAGTCACCCTTAGATTGCATAGAAAGTAATCCAAGTACCCATCAGTTTATACATTAAATGTACATGATTTTTAGGTGGTCAAATGGAGAAGACTCAATGATAATAATGTTCTAACTCAAAAATATGAACTGGTATGTGCAAGAAATTGAGGTCTTGGATCAAATTTAGTTAGTAAGTTGGAGTAAAGGTGAGTAGGAGGAAGACTTTGGTGAGAAAAGTGTAGAGGTTTGTCATGAACATCAGGCCTTCCAGCAACCTAAGGAGGAATAAATTAAACACAATATCCTCTTGGATTCAAATTTCAAGGAAACTGAAAGAAATCATGATAGCATTATAATCAAACAGTCATCATAATACAGTCAAAACAATCCATGTGAGTCAGTCAATCATGAACTCTCTCAGTATGAGAAGAAAATAAGATGGAGTAAGAAAGTTGACTTAGATTAATCAAGAAGTCTTAAATCAAGACATAACCAAAGAACCAATGTTCTTCATCAAAATATTACAATAGCAGGGAGCCTAGCTCAACCATTCCCCCTTAACAAAATACTAAAACTTCCTATATATACTCAGAAATGTTGCAACCACCAGGAGTGTGATCAGACCAATGCATTAACGTTTTCAGTTGGTGCCTTCTCTATCAAATTTTGTAGGCCTCCTCATGTCAGATGCGAGCCAGGCGTAGTTATGTTCTTTACAGGAAAATATGTCCATAAGGAAGCTTCTGATTGACAGTCTTCCTTCACGGTTGCTCTCTGCATGTTTTCCATTTATGGGGTGAGACGAGGTCTCAACCACTGCCCCCATTTTCAATAACTACCTTCATTGGGATCAGGACAAGGCCTGAAACCCATGAATTTTCCAGGCGATGCCCACGACTTCTTCGAGTCAATTATGATGCCTCGAGGCCAAGAAGATCTTCTTTTGTGACCAAATACGGGCGCTTTCGAACTTTGGTGCATCTCCTCTCCATCACTCCTTATTCAATGTAACCTAGGGCCATGACCCTATGCAATTGCATAATTGCAGGCACGACCAAGGGTGGTTTGAAAGAAAATTTCTTTTGTCCCCGAAATTCACCCTGAACCACCACACGCCCCTTTCTAAAAACCACGGTTCTAATTGTGGCCTATCCCTGAGATTTTAAAACATGTGCACCTTATAACACCATAATTTGGCGTTACCGTTGATCTTGAGATCTAATATTAGGCTCCCTAATCAACGACTCAACTCCAGCGCTTTTTAGATTGATGGATCGGATCTTCCCCTTCAAAACAACGGCTGAGATTTTCTTCGCAATTCGAGCTTCGGAACTTTCAAACTTAAAACTATATTTTCCCAAAGAAAAACCTCCAGATCTAAAGATATGATGACTTGGATGACCAAGAACCACTTCAGGCCTCTGGGCTCTGGGAAAATCAAAACTCAAATCTCATTTACCTTATGTGATTTTACCCGGAGTTGTTGATCTATTGACGCACGTCCTCTTCAATCAACAATTATGCTCCTACTTTGGGACTTTGACCCCTTCAACCAGATCAACGACCCTTCTACTCCCTCCTTGATGAATGATCGAGATCTCCTTCGGGTCTTTGGGCCTTTTCCTCCTTTTCTTTCCTCCATGCACTTTTACCTAGAGCTATGGATCTGACGACACGTGGCTCTTGATGATCAACAACTCAGATTCACTTCGAGCCTTTGGGACTTCAGGCACTTCAGGACTTTGCAATATTTAACTCCCACAATTCTCTGGAGTATTGAACTCCAAAGCGAGGTATCTTCCTCCACGCGTCCTCATCTTTTTATGGCTCTGATTATTTCGAGAGTTCAGGCTTCAACTCTTGTGGAATTCCACACACTTCTCACTTCAAAACTCCCGAAGATTATTTCCCCGAACACTTGGATCAACTGCCACTTTTCCATGTAAAGATCAACGACTCATGCTCTCTTCGGACCTTTTGATTTGGTGCTATACTTCACGTAACTTTTTACCTTCTGAAAGAAGGCACGTCGTCGATCGATTCACCTGATGGGTCTCCTCCATTGAAATATTAAAACTGCCTTTTGCTTGTGCTTCAAGCCCAAAATGGACTATTAGGAAAGATGCACTTTGTGTTCATGGATGCAGCCTACATGATCGAGGATTTAGATGACTGGTTGTGGGCTAGGAAAACAGGGATACCGGGGCACTTTAAACACATAGGGGGGTGAACGAAAATGATTTTGCAAGCCGAAAGGGGGGGAACATAAGACTTGGTCTGTGAAAAGGAGAGAGACAGGGAAAAAGTACAGACTTAGGTAGAAACCACAAACCCACATGAATCTGACAAGTTCATGTGATAACATTTATAGGATAGAAGCTATCCAAACTTTGTCATTACCTAGATCCAAGAAAGAAGTTCAGTCTTTCTTGGGGAAAATTAATTTTTTAAGAAGGTTTGTTTCAAATTTTGTTGAGATGGTAAAGTTTATCACAACCATGTTGAGGAAAGGGAATGAGATCAAATGGACTACTGAATCTCGCAACTCTATTGATAAAATAAAGAAGGCCTTGACTGAAGCACCTGTGCTCATCAGTCCTGATTACTCCAAAGATTTTATTATTTTCTCCTTTGCTTCATTTGACACAGTAGCAGTTGTTTTTTTGCAGAAGAATGTTGAAGGGTTAGAGAAAACCATTTCCTTTTCCAGTAGGGCACTGAGAGACGCTGAAATAAAGTATGACATCATGGAAAAGTAGGCCTATGCTTTGGTTAAAGATCTTAAATCTTTCAGAGTTTATTTTCTACATTCAAAATTCATTGCATACGTCCCTTCAATCTCTATGAAGGAGATCCTCATTCAACCTAACATAGACGGAAGAAGGAGCAAGTGGATTGCTAAGATCCTCGAATTTGATCTTGAGATAAAGCCCACCAAATTGGTTAAAGGCCAAGGTTTAGCTAGGTTGCTGGTTGAATCTAATTGCAAATCTTTGGGGGTCCATTTCATCAACACTTGTTTAGAAAATCAACAAGTTAAGTTGTCTGATGAAGTTTCTCAAGTCAACCCTCCATTGGCAAGATGCACTTGGTACAAGGACATTATATTTTTCCTACAGAAGTTGCAGCCTCCTGATGGTATGGAAAAGAACAAGGTGAGAGATTTTAATCTCAAATAAATTAAATATTGTCTTATTGATCAAGTTTTATATTGTCTTAAGGATTATGTATGATTTTCATGACAGTTTATGTGGAGGGCATCACTTTTGGATAACCACAGCCTACAAGATTCTCAGGGTTGGGTATTTTTGGCCTAGTCTCTTCACTGATGTCTGTGCAAAAATCAGGTCTTGTGTCAAGTGTTACAAATTCTCTGGAAAGCAACAACTCAGGTCTTTGCCATTGAAACCTGTGGTAGCTTAAGGTCCCTTTCAGCAATGGGGCCTAGATTTTGTTGGGGAAATTAATACTGCTTCAAGTGGTTATCATAGGTGGATCTTGACTTCCACAAACTAATTTACTAAATTGATAGAAGCCATCCCCACAAGAAATGCTTCCCACAAGGTAATCATTAGTTTTCTTGAGGATATTATGTCAAAAATTGGATGTCCAAATAGACTTATCACTGATAATGCTGCAACTTTCAAGGCTGAACGATTGATTAAGTTTTGTGGATAATTTGGAATCACATCGATTCACTCTACTCCTTACTATCCCAAAGGGAATGGACTGGAAGAGTCCTCTTACAAGAGCCTTATTAAGATCATCAAAATACTATTAGAGGACAAAAAGAAGGCATGGGATTCAAAGCTTAATTTTCTTTATGGGATGACAGAGTGACAACAAAGAGAGCCCTTGGTGTCTCTCCTTTCCAGATTGTGTATGGAGTTGAGGCCATTTTTCCTTCTCATCTTGCCTTGCCTGTGGAAAATATCTTCCAAGACTTCCAAGGGGAACCTGATGATATGATCAGAATAATACAACAACTGACATAAGTGCAACAGACTAGGGAGAAACTACTGGAAAAAGCACATGACCATCAACAAAAGATCAAGAAGGTCTTTTATAAGAAGGTGACCGAGGAGGATTTCTAGGTGGGAAATCTAGTACTCAAGTGGGATGAACCTAAACAAGATAAAGGCAATCATTATAAATTTGAGGCCTTATGGATTGGCCCCTTCAAAATTTCTAAGGTTTTTTCAAATAATAGTTACAAGTTGTAGGATTTGGAGGATGATGAAGTTTTTGGTAGCCCTATAAATGGGAATTTTCTAAAGAATTTTTTTACTTAAGACAGGAGTGGCTTCCCATGTCATTGTAAATATCTTCTTTTCTTTTACCTTTGGTTTTAATAAGTGACTCCATAACCCAACAACTAAGGCACTGGAACTACTTGTTCTTGGCAGCTCGCAAGGAGCATGCCATCCCCTGTGGAGAAAAATGTTATCACATGAACTTGTCAGGGTCCTATGGATTTGTGGTTTCTACCTAAGACTACAATTTTTCCCCGTCTCTCTCCTTTTCATAGACCAAGTCAAAAGGTTGATAAAATATTTAATCTGGGTCGTAGGTCTCATTATAATATATCAACGGTGGAAAATAATCATGGGAATCAGGAGTTCAAAATGTTGTTAAAGTTGTTCATCAAAGGTATGAACTCCCAAAACCCGAAATCAATAGGAGTCGTCTGATTTAGAGGGACACGTGGAACCAGATCCAAGGATTCGCGGTTTCACAAATCATAGGTTTTAGCATTGAGAAGATGGTGACTGGGGTTTTCGAGGAAGCAATCATGGCCATCAAATTCAAAGCAAGTTCGATCGTTGATCTGAATAAGGCTATTTCGCAAGTTCGGGCATCGAAATATTTAAAATAAAGTGGAGTGAAGACTCCCGAAAGATGAAATCCTAAAACGCCTTTGGATATAAGCACCAAGTTATGACCCGAGGTCGCATGTTGATGGAGCAATGAAAAGGATCTGTGTCAAAGGCCTAAATCACCCATATTGGTCACAAAAAGAGATTAGCATGGCCTCGAGACGTCGATATTTACTCTCAGAAGTCATGGGCACCGTCTGAACATTCATGAGTGCCAGGCCTCATCCTGATCCCGATGAAGGTAGTTATTGAATATGGGGGTGGAAGTTGAGACCTCATCTCACCCCATAAATGGAAAACATGCAGAGAGTGGTTTTGAAGGTAGACTGTAAATCAGAAGTTTCCTTATGGATACGTTTTCCTGTAAATCACATAACTGTGCCTGGCTCGCATCTGACAGGAGGAAGCCTGCACAATCTGACAGAGAAAGCGGCAACTGAAAACATTAATGCATTGGTATGATCACACTCATTGTGGTTGCAACATTTTTGAGTATATATAGGAAGTTTTAGTATTTTGTTAAGGTCAAATGGTTGAGCTAGGCTCCCTGCTATTGTAATATTTTGATGAAGAACATTGGTTCTCTGGTTATGTACTTGATTTGAGACTTCTTGATTAATCTAAGTCATCTTTTCTTACCCTGTATTATTTGCCTCTGATACTGAAAGAGTTTATGAATGACTGATTCACATGAATTTTTGTAACTGTATTATGATGAATGTTTGATTATAGTGTTGTTATGATTTCTTTCATTTTCCTTGAAATTTGAATCCAAGAGGATCTTGTGTTTAATTTTTTTCTCCTTAGGCTGTTGGAAGACCTGATGTCCATGGCCGACCTCTACACTCTCCTAACCAAACTCTTCCCTCTATTCACCCTTACTCCAACTTACTGACTGAAGTTGATTCCAGACCTCAATTTCTTATGCATGCTAGTCAAGATTTATGATTTAGAACGTTATTATCATTGAGTCTTCTCCATTTGACCACCTAAAAATCATTTACATTTACTATGTAAATTGATGGGCACTCATCTTACCTTCTATGAAATCTGAAGGTGACTTCTAGTGCTAACATTTCTGGTGTTGTTGCTAGGGAACAAATTGAAGACATTTCCCTGGGATAGAATGACAAAGAAATATTGATTTTGAAGGCGCATCAGAAATAAATACCTTGAAGATTGCAACTTGCACCTAGTGACTCCACTATTTCAATTGTGGCTTTCAAAAGAAAACACAAGAGGTCTACTCCACAGCTTCCTCTAGCAACACCTGAAGTTGACCCAGAGAAGATTATCAAGAAAGGAAAGCTTTCTCGTGAAGGATTTAGCTGTTGTCCCAAATTGAAAATCTCCCTGGGAGAACGATAATGACCAGATCTAGTCTTTGATGGTGAACAAAGACCAGACACTTTCAAACTTCATATCATTCACTTGGTGACTCCATGTTTAAAGAATCCAGTGGTGACTCCATAGTTTTAAGAAGTCATATTTTCATATGAAAGCCATTTTGGCTCAAAGGTTTGCTCCTTTTAATTTCTTTTTTGTTCCTGGTTTTCCAAATGTTGTTCCTACTATCGATGAATGGGGTGATTTTTTTCCCATATTTAGAGAACATAAAGACGACAACCCTGTCGAGCATCTCTGTGAGTTTCATGAACTCATGCATCAGTGGGAAATACATCATGAGTATGTATTATTGAATATGCTCATGTTCTCATTAGCGGGAGATGCTCATGAGTGGTACAATTCCTTTCCCCTTGCTAGCATTTCCTCCCTGGAGCAGTTTCATGGAGTTTTAAATGCTCACTGTCAAAGGTATTATACCTCTGAGTTAATATGTCATAACTATTGTGAGGATTATAGAGATGTTGTTCAGAACATAGCTCATTCTTGTGAAAGATGTGAGAATGAGGGGTATACCTCGGAGGAGTTGATAAAACTAGTAAAATCTCTCTCTACGAGGATAGAGGAATTGGAGGAATATTTTTCTCACTACTCTTGCGAAGAAGATGTAGAGGATATTTTGGTCCTTGAAACAAATGTTATTGGCAGCCCTGCTTATGATGAAGAAGTGATTTCGAATACTAACCAAGAACAAACAACTTTTGATGGATATCCCAATGAAGATGATGAAGAGAAGATCTTTTCCATGGTTCTTGTTTATGATGATTATGAGTCTAATCCTTGTGAGATCCATGAAGGAGAAAAGGAGGAGCTAAATGGATGGCTTATCTCCTGTCTAGAACCTGTAAATGAGCAAGTATCACCTGGGATCAACCAAACCACATCATTCCTCTACCCACCTATACACTCTGAGAACATCAAATGACATGTGAGTAACCATGAAGAGAAAGAGGTAATTTCTTACCAGTTGATCTTTTTTTATTATAAATTTTGTGACCCTGTGGGGTTATATATGGAACTATGTTTTCCAAAAGCATTGGAGCATGCAAAATTGTTCATATTATCATTATTTGGAGGTATTTCCAGTGTTCTGATACATGTTTTCTTTATGATGTCATACTTCCCTTACTTTTTATGGACTACTTGCAGTAAAGAGAATAATTATATTACTGAACAGTCTGGGTGGTTATGGTGGAAGTTTGCTTTCACCTAATGCCTTGTAAAAATCAGTTAGCCTAGGACTTTACATAAATAATCTCTTTTTGGAGCATGTGTGTTTGTTTTCCTTTTTATAAGTAGAATAGTGTAAATGTCGGCCTTCGGCGAAATGTTTTGAGCTCGACTCCATAACCCAACAACTAAGGCACTGAAACTACTTTTTCTTGGTATCTCACAGGGAGAATGCCATGCCTTTTGGAGCCAAATGTTATCACATGAACTTGTCAGAGTCCTATGGGTTTGTGGTTTCTACCTAAGTCTATAATTTTTCCCTGTCTCTCTTATTTTCGTAGACCAAGTCTTAAATTCCCCCCCCTTCATCTTGTAAAATCGTTTTCGTTTGCCCCCCCATGTGTTTAAAGTGCCCCGGTCTCCCTGTTTTCCTAGCCCACATCCAATTGTCTGAATCCTCGATCATGCAGGGCACATCCATGAACACAAAGAATAGCTTTCCTAAAATTCCATTTTGGGCTTGAATCACAAGCAGAAGGCAGTTTTAATCTTTCAATGACAGATATCCATCAGGCGAATCGATCGACGACGTGCATTCTTTTGGAAGGTCAAAAGTTGTGCTAAGTATAGCACCAGAGAAAAAGGTCTGAAGAGAGCATGAGTCATTGACCTTTACAGGGACAGGTGGCAGTTCATCAAAGTGTTTGGGGAAATAATCTTGGGGAGTTTCGAAGTGAGAAGTGTGTGGAATTCCTGAAGAGTCGAAGCCTGAACTCCCAAAATAATGTGAGCCATCAAAATATGAGGACGCATGGAGGCAGATCCCTTGCTTCAAATTTCTACACTCCAGAGAATTGTGGCACTTAAACATTGCAAAGTCCTGAAGGCTCGAAGTGAATCTGAGTCATTGATCAGCAAGAGCCACGTGTCGTCAGATCCATAGCTCTAGGTAAATGAGCATGGAGGAAATAAAAGGAGGAAAAGGCCCAAAGACCCAAAGGATATCTTGATCGTTGATCTAGGAGGGAGAAGAAGTGTTGTTGATCTGATTGAAGGTTCAAAGTCCCAAAGCAGAAGAAGAACCCTTGATTGAAGAGGGCACGCATCAATAGATCGAAAACTCTGGGTAAAAGCATAGAAGGTAAGCAAGATTTGAGTTTTGATTTTCCTAGAGCCCGGAGGCCCGAAGTGGATCTCTACCATCCAAGTCTAGGAGCCATGCGTCATCAGATCCTTAGCTCTAGAAGTTTTTCTTAGGGAAAATATAGTTTGAATTTTGAAAGGTCCAAAGCCTGAATCACGAAGCAGATCTTGACCGTTGTTTTGAAGGGGAAGATCTGATCCATCAATATTAAAAGTGCAAAATTTGAGCCATTGATCAGAGGGACTAATATTAGATCGCAAGATCAATGGTCATGCCAAATTGTGAGATTAAAAGGTGCGCACATTTTAAAATCTTAGGGGCGGGCCGTAATCAAAACCGTGGTTTTTACAAAGGGATGTGTGGCGGTTCATGGTGAATTGCGGGGAAAAAAATGGTTTTATTTCAAACCACCCTTGGTCATGCCCGCAATCATGAAATTGCGTAGGGTCATGGCCCTAGGTCACATTGAAGAAGGAGTGATGGAGAGGAGCTGCGCCAAAGGCCGAAAGCACCCATATTTGGTCACAGAAGAAGATTTGCTTGGCCTCGAGGCATCGGGATTGATTTGAATAAGTCGTGGGCACCACCTAGAACATTCATGGGTGTTAGGCCTTGTCCTTATCCCGATGAAGTGAAAATGGGGGCGGTGGTTGAGACCTCGTCTCACCCCATAAATGGAAAACATCCAGAGAGCATCCGTGAAGGCAGACTGTCAATCTGAAGCTTCCTTATGGACAGATTTTCATGTAAAGCACATAAATGCACCTATCTCGCATCTCACATGAGGAGACCTACACAATCTGACAAAGAAGGCACTGACTAAAAATGTCAATGTAGTGGTCCGATCACACTCCTGGTGGTTACAACATTTTTGAGTATATATAGGCAGTTTTAGTATTTTTTTAAGGGGCAATGGTTGAGCTAGGTTCCCTGCTATTAAAATATCTGGATGAAGAACACTGGTTATTTGGTTATGTCTTGATTTGATACTTCTTGATTAATCTAAGTCAACTATATTACTCCATCTTATTTTCCTCTCATACTGAGAGAGTTCATGATTGACTGATTCACATGGATTGTTGTGACTATATTATGATGAATGTTTGATTATAATGTTGTCATGATTTCTTTCAGTTTCCTTGAAATTTGAATCCAAGAGGATATTGTGTTTAATTTTTTCTTCCTTAGGTTGCTGGAAGGCCTGATATTCACGACATACCTCTACACGTTTCTCACCAAAGTCTTCCTGCTACTCACCTTTACTCCAACTTATTGACTGAAGTTGATCCAAGACCTCAATTGCTTATGGATACCAGTCCATATTTCTGAGTTAGAACATTATTATCATTGAGTCTTCTCCATTTGACCACCTAAAACTCATTTAAATTTATTGTATAAACTGATGGGTACTGGGCTTACCTTCTATGCAATCTGAGGGTGACTTCTAGTGCTAACAATTAGTATGAGAAAATGGATGGATTTCTGTTGAGTTTGGGCTTCAACAAAAGTGCATTCGACCCAAACTTATATTATCACATTGATGGCAATGAGTGTCTAATTTTGGTCTTATATGTGGATGATCATTTCATCACCTGTTCAGAGAGACTCATTGCTGAATGCAAACAAGCATTAACTGCAAAATTTGAAATGAAGGATTTGGGCCTAATGCATTATTTCTTGGGACAATAAGTATGACAGAGATTAGATGAGATTTTCCTAAGTCAAGGAAAATACACTATGGAGATACTAAAAAGATTCAAAATGACAGATTGTAAATCCATGCCTACTCCAATGGTAATGGATTTAAAGAAGATGAGTGACACCGATTCAGGAGATGTAGATCCACATTTATATTGATAGATTATTGGATATTTGATGTATCTGGTTAGCACCAGACCATACATTTTCTATTCATTAAATGTGCTTAGCCAATTTATGAGCCAACCAAAACATACACACTAGATAGCTGCAAAACATGTATTGAAATACTTACAAGGCACAATCGGTTATGGCCTGAGATATGCATCCAATGTGGACTTAATCTTGGAAGGATATGCTGATGCAGATTGTCCAGAAAGTGCAGTGAATAGAAAGATAACTTCAGGTTGCTGCTTCACCTTAGGATCGGCCATGGTTTCCTGGTGTAGCAGAAAAAAAAGTTCTGCGGCTTTAAGTATAATAGAGGTAGAGTATATTGCACTGAGTCTGGCAGTTCATGAAGTTGTATGGCTTCACAAAATTTTTATAGGCTTGTTCAATCATGAGATGGATCCGACGACTATTCATTGTGACAACCAAAGCTGTGTAAAGCTCTATGAGAACCCAATGTTTCATGACACATCGAAACACATTGAAATCAAGTATCATTATATCAGATACATTGTGCAGAGGAATACATTACATGTGCAATATCTTTCTACTCATGAACAAATTGCAAATATATTCACTAAACCACTTGCCAAGAGAAAGTTTGAGTATTTATGTGAGAGACTTGGCCTGATGGAAAATGCCTCCCTAGCTAAGAGGGAGTGTTGATGAATGTAGTTATGTGAGACATTCTCCATCTCACAAACCTACGAGGTGTGGATCATTGAAGCTATGAGAAGTCTTTCTCTCAACTTACAAAACTGAGAGAAAGCCCCTAAGAAGGGTACGTGGTTCTTGTCTGAGACATAGCTAGGAACGTAGAGGAGACCTCCTCCATTCAGAGAGTGAGAATAACTCCAGATGATTATCCAATGGAAAAGGTGATCTGATGAGTTGGATGTGCATGTGGTTGAGCACAAGGTGAACTTGTGAAATCCCAAAGTGTTGGGTGCATCGTCATGTGAACAGAAATGAAGATGATGTGTTAGCCTCCTCTGAGCAAAAAAATTGACGAGAATACTTTAGATGATTCTCCTATGTGAGGCAGTGGGAATGAAGATCTGTAGAGTGGACGTGCCTATACTGGACGAGCACAGGTGAACGTGTGGATATCTGGTTCTTCTATGTAATACAGTGAACAAGAGATATGGCATCCCTATGGATGTGCCCCTAGTGGATGAGCACTAGTGGGTGTATCAAATCCTTTTCTATATGTTGTTCAAGAGTCAGACCTGCCTATAACCCTAATTTTTATGTAAAGGTTATAGGTCGGCTCCACCTTAATGTGATTAATAATAAATGTAAAATATAATGAATATGGTTAATATTAATTATAATAATAATAATTATAAAGTGACTTAGAGAGGTCGGCCCTGTTGAGCCAATAGACGCCTTTATTGATTGGACAAGTCTAATATAAGTAAGGGATGATTCCCCATTGTGGAATCATATCTTTCTTGTGTGTTTGGAAATTACAACAGCTACTTGGAAAAGGTGTGCACCTCTCTTGGGCACTAGTATTCTAGGGCTTAAGCACCCTCTTGCATGCTAGGTCATTCTTGGTGGTGAAGGTCTTTCTCTTGAAGAATGTAGCAAAGTATTTGGATGGGTTTTCTTCCCTTGTTGAGAAGGGTTTCCTAGGATACTTCTTGTGTTCTTTTGCATGGTGTTTCTTCTTGTGATCTTGGTTGTTGCAACATTATTGTTTATGTTTAAGTGAAATGAAAAAATTGAATGAACTTCATGCTTAACCTAGCTTATGAAAAATCAACAAGGTCCCTAACATGCCCTCCCCTTTGAAGAACAAACTTGTCCTCAAGGCTTGATATGAGTAAATTGTTGCATAATGGTAGTCGTTTCTGAGGTGGAATATTCATGAGTTATATCTTTCCACTGAACTAACAATTCCTTGATGGTGTGCTGACAAAGACGATGCTCGTGTTGGTCCAAGACTTCTTATGGCTGCAACCAAATGGAACCTTCTTCATCCAACTCAGGGAGATTGGTTTGAGTTTGTCACTTATTTCCAATCACTTTATTTAATCATGAGACATGAAAAATAAGATGGAGCTTAGAATGACTAGGAAAAGCTAGCTGGTGGGCCACAGACCCCATTTTCTTGAGAAATGTATAAGGACCATAAAATTTGGGGGAAAGTTTATAGTGGTGTTAAGCTTTGAGTGAAGTCTACGTATAAGGTTATAGATGAAGAAACACTTGGTCCCCTTCAGTGGATTGGTGTTTAAAATAACCCTAATATGCTTGTTGCTTCATGCGATTCTGAGCCATGACCAAATTTTCTTTGAGGCTATGAATAATGGCTTCTCGAATTGTAATATGGTTTTCAACCTCCTGAAACTTGGAGAAACTTGGCATGTATGAGAGAAACAATGATGAATTTTGGTTGTAGACTACTTCAAAAGAAGTCATGTAACTGGTAGTATGGTAAGATGTTTGTACCACCATTCAACTAGCAGTAATCACCGAACACATTGATTTTTTCTGTCAGATGCAAAACACCACAAATATTTTTCCAAAAACTTATTGACAACTTCATTTTTTCCATCGGTATGGGGATGATAGGCAATGTTGAGATGCAATTGGGTTCCTTGGATCTTGAAAAATTCTTGCCAAAAATCGCTGGTGAAAGTGGGGTCTTGGTCAAAAGACAATAGAATGAGGCATGCCATGGAGTTTGAATTTATTATCCATAAAATTTTGATCCACAGTGGATGGAGTGAATGGGTGTTGAAGAGCACATAAATGATTATATTTGGAAATATTATCTAATACCACCATGATGATTGACGTATCACCCGATTTAGGTAAGCCAACAATAAAATCCATAGAAATATCCCTCCAAATAGAAGGGGTAATCGGGAGTGGTTGGAGTGTTCTTGGAGCTTTTATTGTTTCAAACTTATTGCATTGACATGTATCACATTCAACCAAAAAGGTGCAAATATCTTGTTTCATACCATCCCAGAAAAAAGAATGTTTGACCTATTCATAGGTTTTGGTAAAACTTGAATTCCCAATTGTGGGTGAAGCATGCAACTCAGAGAGCACTATGGATTAAAGGTTCGACCGTTTGCTTAAAAATAGGAAACCTTTATAGAGAAGGTATTAATTATGCCAAGAGTACCATGGAGAAGATTGAGGATCTTGTTGCAATTTTTAGATCAAGATAGAATGTTTGGAGTCTTTCAACCATTCCTGGTGAATAACTTGAAGACAGACTGCTATAATGAAGGAGAGGGAAAAGAGTAACCCTTCTTCTTCATATTTCCTTGAAAGAGCATCAAAAACCACATTTTATTTACCCTTCTTATATATGATCTCATAATCATATCCAAAAATATTGGTCACCCATTTTTGTTGCTTTGGGGATGAAATTCATTCTTCCAAAAAACAGTTGAGGCTATGCTGATCAATTTTAATTTGGAAGTATTTCCCCAATAGATAAAGATGTCAGAGATCCACTACATGAAAAATATCCAACATTTCCTTTTCATAGGTGGATTGGCCCAAATGTCATTTGGTAGTTGTTTTCTAGTAAAATCCGAAGGTATACCATCTTTCACGAGGAATGCCCCAATTCCTTTCCCTAACACATCACATTCCAGGAAAAAAATCTTGGTGAATTCAGGTAGTGTCTGGATAGGGGTGGTGCAAATAACATCTTTCAAGGCTTGGAAGGATTGATCATATGCTAGATTCCAACTGAAACATTATTTTTAAGGAGAGTAGTGAGAGGAGCTGCCATTTTCCCATAATTTTGAACAAAATTGCGATAATATCTCGTTAAACACAAGAAACCATGCCAGATTTTAAGAGTTTTAGGGCGAGGCCAATCCTTCATAGCTTTAATTTTCTTAGGATCCACTCGTACACCATCCTTTCCTACAATATGACCCAAGTGCTCTACTTCATAGGTGCCAAAAGAAAATTTAGATTGTTTGAGAAAAAAATTCTGCTTAGATGGATAACTTGATCAACATGGGAGAGATGGGCTTGCCAAGTTTTAATATAGATGAGGATATCATCAAAGAAAACTAAGACAAAATGACAGAGGAAAGGATGGAAGACATGACTCATGAAACCTTGAAAAGTGGAGGGGGAATTACATAGGACAAAGGGCATGACCAAGAATTCATAGTGACCCTCATGAGTTCTAAAGGAGTTTTTGGGGATGTCTTCCTTATAGGATTAAACCACACTCCAAGATATAATTCTGAGTAGGAAATACTAAACTAGTTAATAGAAAAAGAAAGAGAGGAGAGAGAAAAATAGAATCAATCTTCACACATAAGAGACTAAGAAACCAACTCAAACCACATTATATTAATCCTTAATCATGAGTATAATATATAGAACTATACACAAGAAGAGTAATGCACACTAGGTTGGGGTTTCTATGTGCATGCTCAAGTAAGAAAGAAACCACTCCCACTAGAAACACTTAACTAAAGTCAAAAGTTGCTAATAACAAGGAAAGGTAAAACAATAAGGTGTGAACTTGAGTGAGAACTCTACATGAACTCAACATTCATTCCATAATAGAGAAAACTCTCTGATCCAAGAGGATCTAGAATGCTCAAAGAGGTTTAGGAGGATCCAGAAATGATAAAAAAGTTGATCATCTCAAATGCTCTTGAAAATGACTTCATTATGTAGAGCGCGATGAGAGATTTCCAATCACGCATGAATCGCCTCAAACGGGCGTTGTATGAGAAAGTTATGGCTCTTTAATGTTTTGGAAATAGAGGATCAAAAGGTCAAAATGGGGTGCCACATGGCACATCCGTATAGGTCGTATGGTGCTAACATGTCAACCTCATGATGTAACATGTGGTAGGTAGTAAGCTGAGTCAATAAGGGTTGTATGGGTGATCAAGTAATGACATAGAATAATCGTGTGATGAAACATACCATGAACATACAAGTGGAGGCTACAAAGAATACCAATGATAGAATGCCACATGGAAGTCTCCCATTGGAAAGGTATGGCTAAGGTTGAAAAAAAAAAATTGTGAGCCCGAAGGATTGAAACTAGGTCCCTTGCATACTAATCCAACGGCTTACCACCACACCGCACAGTTACAACTTAACCATATATGGCATACAATTTATTTGAATTTATTTAAAGGTGTGATTGGAGGGGAAAAGGTCGAGGTCTTATCCCCCGGCCCATGGTTTATATGCTATTCAATGTAACTGTACCCAATTTCCATGGGGGCTTATAAATATATACCACCGAAAATAACAAACAACAAACTATATGCCAAATATATCAAATGGTTACCAACCGTGCACCAAAGGAGGAGAGGTTCATGTGTTTGAACCCATGACCTTCTCCCACATGTATTAATGCCCTAACCATTTCTCCAAAGACACCTCTTGTTCCGGGATTCCAACGAAATTTCATTTAAATTGATGTCGAAGTTAGCATGAAGGTCGAGCCATGATTTGGCTAGCCTAGGCTATTTAAAGAGCATGAATTTTGAGACAGGACATGGAGTAAGAGACATAGAATTCTATGCAGGGTATAGTATGGATTACCTCTATTTGTGTGCCAAGATTTGCAAGAGATGTCTTTGTCATGTCTTTGTCTCGTTTTGTGTGACATGTCCAAACATAGTCATGTTTATACTCATTTTTCTAATTTTTTCAAGAGGAGCATAATGGTGATGTCTATTTCTTTCTAAGATGTCATTTATGAATATATTAGTTCATATTTCCTTGTATGAGAGTTTTAATGCATTGTTTTGCATTAAGAAGGGGGTCATTTTGAGCTTGTTCAAAATATAGTCAAGTTTCTACTCATTTTTCTCAAAATTTCAAGAGGAATTCAATGGTAACCTATGATTCTGGGGTTGAGTAGAAAACTTGAAGAGTGGATTCAATATTGTCTTTGTAAGCCCATTTTCATTATAATTTTGATATTTGATATTAATGAAGAGTGGTCTCATTATTGAAAGGAGAATCAAAGATGTACCCTAGGAGTGGTGAACTCCATCATCAAATCTTGTTTTATTTAGTTCTTTTATTTTCTATTGTGTTATATCTCATTATTTTGCAAATTATTCATCATTTTATGAGGTTTTGGATAAGTAAAGGATTCACGTGTTTTATGAAAACCTATCAAATATGATCAATAAATATTCTGAATCAGGTTAGATTTTAACATGTATCTTTAAAGAATAATTTAGCGTATAAGGATTTTCAGATCAAGTTGGTATCAAAGGTGGTTTTTTACGAAGAGTTTGCAAGTGGATGTGACAAGGTACATGACTTAAGTTGGTGAAGGTGGTTGAAGACTCCTTGTTTGGAAGCACATATCTCTTTTTTGCGGATGACAACATGAGTAAAGATCTTATGAAATTAAGACTATAGAAGGAAATGAACCAACATATTCATAAAGAGAACTATGAATTGAGGATGCATTTATAATCTCTCTAGGATGAGAAGCAAGAGCTTCAATAACGGTTGGTAGCCCATGATGAATTGTTAATGGGTATCATTCATGAATTGGAATGTGAGTTGCAGAAAATGGACAAAATGTTGGTACAATTCCATGAAGCTAAGAAATTGGTGAAGACAAAGTATCCTACGCAAAAGAGGCCATCTCCTACAAAAGGGTCATAGGAAGTAACCAAGGTATGTCATAAAGATGATTCATCATGTAATTTTTCTTCCCATAAATATGAGAATGTTTCTTTGGATGAATTTAAGGAACATACATATGGTATTGTCTTTAAGCTATTAACCAAAATGGGATATGATGTAAAAGGTCTTGGTGTCAATGGAAAAGGAATGACTAATCCCTTACAGACAGAGGAAAGACCTCGTTATGCAGTATTGGGATATGGATAAGATGGAGAATGTGCTAGGGAAACTGAATTAAGGGAAGCCTAAAAAAAAGAATCTCAAATACTTCACAAGCCATTGATTCTACTAGAACAAACTTCGAGCCTTGGGAAAGGCATCAAATGTAAAGCATATCCAAGAAGAGGTGAGAATTCCAAGGAAATAATGAAGACAATTCCCACTTGTGATATTGGCACAAAGGATAGACCAAAGAGACAATCCTTGCAGAGGAATCCATTCAAGAAAAATGCAAGAGGCAAAGGTCATTTCCCAAGACAGAAGAATAGGGAAAGTGACAAGAAAGGATTGCGGTTCCAAGAAAGGAACACGAAATTTTTCTCTCATTGTGGTAAGAGTGGACATCATATTGAGAAATTTTGGACACTATATCCACAACTTTGTCCAAAGAAGAACCAGGAATATTTAAAGGAATTTACAATAAGACAAATAGTAGCCTCAACCGAAGTTGATAATCCTGTTGAGAGATTCTAGAAAGAATTCTTCTTAATGGATGGTTTTAACAATATAATGTATGAAGACATCAAGGTATGTTTATGAAGACATCAAGGTATGTTTTATGGACAATGGCTCATCTCTCCACATGACAGGAATGAGATCAATATTCCTTAATTTCTTGGAAATTGACATAGACTATTGTGTGGGATCTCAAACTAACACCATACAAGCAATAAGAGGAGTTGGATATCTGAGATTCCAGCTTGAGTAATGAGGATTTATAGGGATAGAACATATCCTATATGTTCCATGTTTGAAAGTGAACTTACTCTCAGTTTCATCTTTTTAAAATGAAGGATATGTAGTTGCATTCTAGGATGGACGAGTACTAGTGTATTAATAGAAAGCTACTTAGGAAACAAAGGTGGTTCTTGGTGTCAAAAATGAGAGAATATATAGGTTACCTAGATGGCATATAATTGGATCTAGTGGCTATTTGAATTTAGTGCCAGATTCATTGTCAGATTCATATTCGTCATCAGAGGCATTTTCAGAGACAGGAAGATGTGAGAGTCCTTCCAGTACTAATGGAAGAATGAGTCCATGAAGAATCCACCTATCCCATCCTTGGATAGGTATTAGAAAATATTCCATTTTGGAAAATAATTTGTAAATATGTATATTTGTAAAATAGTAAAGTTAGTATGCATATGTAAATACCTTCTAAATATTGTTTCCATTTTTGTAATAGAAGTCTTTATTATCCGCTCTTAGTAAATTTCAAGAGTGAGAGGAGTCTTGTTGGGATTTATAAGGCCTTAGGATTTATTAGCCGCTCTTAGGGAATTTTGAGAGTGAGAGGAATCTTGTAGGGATTTATAAATCATTTCGACAACAGTGAAGAATATTGTTATAATATTGTATTATTATCAGCTAATCAAATACATATGGATCAAATTGTCTATGTAATATCATTCGTATTCTAAAGTACAAAGGTGAAGGAACATAAGAATGTGAAAGTTGGAACATGTAGATCTAGAGCGGGAAGAGCATCATAGCTATGAAAGTCTTCCTAGAGATGGTAAAGAAATACCCATCCTTGTATAAATAAAGATGGTGAAATAAGTATGTTTTATGCTATGAACATATTCAATATGTTATTCCATTTTCATGTAGATGTATGTCATGAGAAGAACCAAGTCAAGAAGTACAAATGTTTGTGGAAAACATGTTTGGGTTTTTCTTTTAGGGAACGAGAGAAGAAAATGAACATGAAGTTCATTCATAGGATCCTACAAATACGTTAGAAGTACAAGAACAATTAACCAAGATGGATGAGGTATAGATCATCATTCGACTTGGTTTCATGATTTATGAGATGGACTATCTTCAACAAAGAAGGAGATGGGAGTGATTGTTGAGTTCATGATTCATATTTGGATGTTGCAGAGAAGAGAGTCAGTGAGAAAATTTCTATTAGAAGGAATCAATGAGTCAAAAACCAGAACTAGAGATATATTTAGTAACATGACCCATTAGCCATGAGCCAGATCCAGAGTTAGAAATATTTCTAGGAACTAGATCAAGAGTCAGAGCCATGTTCCAGAGAAATAGACAGAAGTACACTGACCTAGATTGGTTTCCTTGAGCTTATGAAAGTTAAAGAAAGAGATCAAATCATATTCAAGATGAATATCCAAGACAAAATGAGAATTTGTATAAGTGCATTTCAGCAAGGTGGAAGAGTGAAGAAGCTTTATCATCACTAAGTTGTTAAATAAGAGAAATTAATCAAGGTGGAAGAGTGAGGAAGAGTAATCATCACTAAGTTGTTGAAATATCCATACTTTTGGAGGTCTAAAAGTTATTCAATGGGAAGGTGTGATCCAATAGGATCTAATATGATCAAAGAGGTCCAGGAGGATCTACAAATGCTAAAAAAATGATTGTCTCAAATGCTCTTGAAAATGACTTCATTATGTAGAGCTCGATGAGATATTTCCAATGAAGAATGAATCTCCTCAAACAGACGTTGTATGAGAAAATTATGGCTCTTCAAAGTTTTGGTAAGACATGATCAAAAGGTCAAAAGGGGGTTCCACATGGAACCATTGGAAGGGTGACATGCGGAATATCCATACAGATCGTATGATGTTGATGTGCCAACCTCACAATGTAACATGTGGCAGGTAGAAGGTTGATTTAGAAGGGATCGTATGGGTGATCGAGAAGTGACATGGACTAATCATGTGATGACTTGTGGCATGACTATACAATTAGAGGTTGCAAAGTGGACCAATGAGAGACTGCCACATGGAAGTTTCTCATTGGCCAAGTATGGCTAAGGCTGAACAAAAGTTTGTTGTGCTCCCGGAGGATCGAACCCATGTCTCTCGCATAGTAATCCAACGAATTACCATCACACCACATGGTTACGACTTAATCGTATATGGCATAAAATTTATTTGAATTTGTTTAAAGGTATAATCAATAGGAAAAAGGCCAAGGGCTTAGTCCATGGCCCATGGTTTATGTTAGTACTAGTTTTGTTACATTCGTTAGCACGCACCACGATCAAGAGTAAGGGGTCAAAATTCAAGAGAAAGAGGTCGAAAGAGAGATGGAATGGATCACACACCAAAGAGGAAAATCATATGGTTGGTCAACAGGAAATGTACAACAAAAATTCAATCCCTTAGGGAACGAGACTTATTCTCAATACTCAGGTGCTTATCAGAAGCACGAAAGGCAGTTATATCACTCAAAATAAGTTTAAAACTACTCCCAATAATAAACAAGTCATATAACAAAAGGAATAAAAAGAAAGTGACGACCCAATCATCCAACTATTGCAAGAGAGACTGATCGATGATAGATAGCACTTGTCGCATCGGAGGGGCATACAAAAGTTAACACAACGTCGGGGTGCGGCAGTGGTTTTAGGTAGCTACATGTCAAACAATAAAAGGTGTCACATGGTAAAGTTTGGAAAATGAAACCACTCCCTTAGGGTCACGACAATGGTATTCACATCCCATCAGGATTATGCATCATCCAAATCATCGTCCATGGGACTGCTCATTCAACGCCACCTGGAGTCAACATGTTAGTCCACCTAGATTCCTAGAAATTCAAAAAAGACTTCAAAATATTTCCATGCATCCTTCAATCCCATCCCTCAATCCTGTTAGACAATTCCATATGTGGTAAAGCATCCCATTATTACTCTCAGTCACCATGATGGACTCTTCCATACATACGTTGAGCCCGAGAAGACACCTCTGTTCCTGCATGGACCAATCTCAAGTTTCCATGTGTCCACGTATTCATGTTGATGTAATCATAATGTCATATCTAATTTAACACATTTTTTAAATTGCAAAGACTCTAAACCATGGGGAAAAGACACCCATATGAAGACAAAGGAACGAGGGAAAATTTGTCAGGCAAGTGGGAGTATTCACTAATAGCCTGCAAGATCAGTTGGAAACGATGTGACATATAATGGAATATATGATATCACATTTTACCATCCTTCATTCATAAGCACAATCATGCCTAAGGACTGATAAAAGCCAATAATCATCACCGTGATACACACATTAACGCGAGCCCTATATTTTCATAAATCTCATTGAGTATAGAAAATCATTGCTCCTCATTAGCTACCTACTCCAATACGTGTCAAGCCCCTATATGAGAAGGTGACAAATATCACCATCCATTCATATGATAATGGTTTGGGTCATAAAGAAGAGTTTCTCAGATGGTAGGTTTTCCTAATAATGACCTTCCCGTGTCAACTCCTTGCTCAAAAGTGGGTTATGAACCATATTGGATACAAATGTTGGAAGTGTTTTTTCTTTGTCTCATTTTGAAAAAAAAAATATTTTTTTGGTATCATTAACATGATTTCGAAGGAGAACGAGCATTCGAGAGTCCACCCTAAAGAGTATCGGTCAATCCCTTCAGTGCACTGGAGAAGCTTGAAGTAGAGGATACAATGAGTTGGTGCATTGTATCCGATGTCACCAAGCCTTGTCAAATGGAAGGAAACATTTAGCATATTAGTCTAGCAGCTGAGATAAAAGGATAATGATGAAATGATGGGAATCAATTGATCCACCTGGACATACTCAATCTAAGGCTCAATTGGACTTGAATAACACACCCAACAATAGTATCAACAAGATTCACATGATGGAACAAGTGGGTTTCTTTCTAGTAAAATCCGATAAAATCAGATGAAAGGATGAAATTAGTTAGGAAACCAGGCATGGTATCAAGAATCTGACAAGTTGGAATAAAACTTCAATAAGCAGTATTGGTCCAAGCAAGCAATTTTATCTCAAGTCATAGCAGTTATAAATCGATAGAGGAAGCTCATTTGTAGGGTCAAAATTTTGGGGAATTTAAGAGTATCTTATGCCCGAGCTACTTGATCAAAAACCCCCTCAGACACAGACCAATTTCAGGGCCTCAGGATGCAAGAGATTCATCCCCTTCATTATTCTTTAGTTTTTTCTTATTTTTGTGTATGTTCTCTTGTAAAATTCATCCCTCTCATTTCATGGCTTCTTGTATTAGATCCCCATGAATAAAAGCTTGAGAAGAATTTTTTTGTACATGTACAGTGTGATTGTGTGTTGTTTAGCTTATGATGTTGAAGTGATTTCCTCTGAATGTATGACCACTTCATGCCATTTTTTATTTCTCAACACATTATTCTATCCATAGACTATGAGATTCACCTTAAATTTTCCTCACACGTCTATCTTGTATTTCTTCCAAATTCTCCCCCTTCTCAAACTACAATCAAATTGTCTAAAACACCCATGGACATATGCCTCTTCAGGTCAAACATATTGATATTGTTTTTGGTATTTTTTGAGGGTCAAGATTTTTTAATAAGAGAGAGAGAGAGAGAGAGAGAGAGAAAATTCCCATTAAATTTTGCATAATTTACATTGTAAATCAACATGGATTTAAGATGTGTTCTGGGTCTTAGCCCTTTGGGTGCCTCGACATAGTTCCATTTATAGCATGGAACACCTCGAGGGATAACATCTGAAATGGTGTCATTTTTGGGGAATTGAATTTGAAGGTATTTTTTCCTGGGGATACGACATTGAAAATCTGGTACTCGAAGGCGAACGAGTTATGGACACCTAGTTGTTAAGTTATTTTCACCTGGCGAATCCATAAGAGGAAGATCTAGAATCTACTAAAATACATACTATAAGTAACCCAAATCCTGAGCATGCTCTAGTATACTCATAACCTAATAATCTCGTCACCTGGAGAAACCTCAAAGAACGTCAAATATCTTCTCCTCTAGGTAACCCTAATTTGGGATCTTCTCATTCTGCTATTCATGTAGGTAGATAATTTTTAGAGACTTTTGATAAAGATGTCGATTCTATTTTCTCTTCTAAGATATCTCTTGAAACCTTAATAGGTCTGTGTAATTCTCCTTTAAGATTCCATCAAGAGATGATCTCCTCCTTTAAACCCTTTCTTAAAAACCCTATTATCCCTTTGTTTATTGAGGCCCATAACATTATCTTGCAGAACCTTATGGACAATGTAGGAGGAAGAGATGGGGGAAATCAACCTCCCCCACCACCTTTAAATCCATGGGACATGGCCTGATTCCCCCCCCCTAAATCTACCTGCTCACGTCCATGACCTACCTAGAAATTACCTAAAGTTGTTACCCAAATACAATGGTGAACCAACCCTTTCTACCAAAGAACACCTAGCCTCCTTCCGAGATTTCACTAATAACTTGTTCGTGGAGCATGATGATGTCTTCATGAGGTTGTTTGTTCAAACCCTAGAGGGTGATGTTCGCAAATGGTTCAAGGAAATCCCCACTGCCTTTATTGATATTTGGCAGGCTCTTGAATCTGCATTTATGAAGTAGTGGGGTGAAAAGAGGTCCAACATTTACTACCTGACTAAATTTATCTCCCGTAAGAAGAAATCAAATGAGTATGTTGTCAAATTTAATATAAGGTTTAACAAGATTTACAACAAGATCCCAAAAGAAATAAATCCCTTTAAAAAAGAAACCAAGGTCACATATGATGGCACTTTTGATGCATATTTTACCACGACATTAAGGGAAAGGAGAGACCCCATCTTGTTGATAATGCAGGATGATGCAATATACATATAGGGAAATATGATTACATCATGAAAAATTAAACAAAGGTATAATCAAATATAAAATAAGAAGACCAGAGAAGACTGTGACCCTCTGAACCCAGCCAAACATTCTCATGAAGCTCAAATCACTAGTAAATTTGACTCATTTTGCGACAACCATTTCGACGCTCTTGCAACGTTATGTCATGGATTGTGCAATGAATATTGACCCCCTCAAACGTTGCATCATATCTCGTCGAGCGTGCAATCAACCTAGAATAGAGTCGCAAGAGAGATGACCTACAGAGGTCTTCGCAAGAGAGACGACCTAGGACAATCGTCTCAAGAACAACAACCGAGGAAGATCATCGCAAGAATGACAACTAAGGAAGATTGTCACAAGAGAGACAACCGAGGACAATCGTCGCAAGAACGACAACTTAGGAAGATAATCGCAAGAGCGACGACATATATATATATATATATATATATA
>JZKD02S0294900.1:589408-602833 GCA_000966675.3 Picea glauca | reverse complement strand
CAATCTGTATATTAAGACAGAGGATAATGAGTTGCTCATCGTACTGGTCTATGTAGATGAAATCATCTTTGGATGTAATAAGGACTCACTGGTACAATGGTTTGCTTCTGCCATGTAATCTGAATTTGAAATGTCTATGATAGGAGAACTGTCATTTTTCCTTGGTCTGCAAATTACTCAGAGGCCCGATGGGATCTTCATTTCTCGAGGAAAATATTTAAGAGAAATGCTGAAAAGGTTTCAAATGGAAGATTCTAAACCTATGGGTACACCTATGGTAACTGGATGTAAATTAAGCAAGGATGATGATTCACCTGATGTTGATCAAAGCTCATATCGATCAATGATAGGAAGCCTGATGTACATCACAACATCTCGCCGAGACATAATGCATGCTATCAGAATGGTAGGAAGATATCAGGCTACACCTAAACAGAGTCATTTGCAAGTTGTCAAAAGAATATTCAGGTACTTAAAAGAAACAATGACTTACGGTCTGTGGTATCCCAGAAATCAAAGTCTTCAGTTCACTTCTTATTCAAATGCAGATTGGGAAAATTGTGTTGATGAGAGAAAAAGCACTAGTGGAGGAGAATTCTTCTTGGGTAACTCCTTAGTAGCCTGGCTCAGTAAAATGCAAGGTTCCATTTCTTTATCAACCACAGAGGTAGAGTACATTGTTGCTGCTACCTTCTGCACATAGGTATTATGGCTGATTCAGACACTTGCGGACTTAGAGGTAAAATACACTGCATCGATCCCTATTTATTGTGATAACACTAGTGCCATCAGTGTGTCTAAAAATCCTGTCCTCCACTCCAAGACAAAACATATTCCCATAAAATATCATTTTCTGAGAGAGCAAGTCACCAATCAGATTGTTCAGGTCCATTACATTCCCACTTCAGAACAAATTGCAGACATCTTTACTAAGCCCCTAGCCAAGACACCGTTTGAATATCTCAGACAGAAGTTGGGTGTCATTTCGTCTCACACCTAAAAGAGTCCATCCTGTTAGGGGGATATTTGTATTGTTTGATTATCCAATGCCTCCTACATTTACTGCAATAGCTCAAGGGGAGCATGTCTATTCTTTGACATTGAAGTCAAAGGGGGAGAAAAGAATTTGGGTGCTGTAGTTTCCAACAAGTAGTGTATGCTTGTCATTGATGGCAAGTACAACAGTGGAGATGGCAGGATAAGAAGGATAAAATCCCTTGGGAATTCAGATGTGAAAGATCAGGAGGAACAGGGCTGAGGAAAATGCACGTAGTAAAGCTCAAGATACAGGAATTTGTAGAGGAGAAGGAAGACAGAGATCCATGACCGTTGGATCCCATTCAAATTTCCTGAAAGGCCGACAGTCGTCAGATCTGCAGAAGTTGCGAGGGAGATAAGCCATCGGGAGATCGGATTTTTCAAGGTCGTGAGAATCGAGACATTGAAAGTCTCGAAATCCTGACATAATCGGGATCGTCCATTTGGAAGGACGTGTGGCAGTGATCGGGTGCCACTGGGAGAAGCTTGACAGGAGGCCTCATCGAAGAATAGAGAATCAGAGTTTCATGAGTGCCATGAACAATTACAACAAAAACCCCGAAATCGCGATGAAATAAATCCCGACTGAACCTGAACCGTCAGATCAACATGTGATCTAAACCGTCGATCCAACTCATGATAGTAGACCACGTAAGCTAGGGACACGTGGCACAACTAGGTAATGATAGGTGTCAGGCAGATTCAACACTTCAGGCACTTGTAAGTCACGAATCAGAGTGACACGTGGCATTATTTAACACGTGTCAAACCACGTGTGACGTCAACAGAGTATCGGGGATCGGGACTTTGAAATGACAAAGTCACTTGACATCAGGAATGTCGATTTCGCGATATGTGATATCACGATGTAATCTGAGCCGTCAGATTAAGGTTGAATCTGAACCGTTGATTCCAGTCCATAGAGAGGCATCGGAGATCAGGACTTTGAGATGACAAAGTCACTTGACATCAGGAATGTCGATTTCGCGATGTGTGATTTCGCGATTTAATCGCAGCCACTGAATAAAGATCACATATGGACCGTTGATTCAATTCTGTATCGGAGTTTCGCGGATCGCAAATTTGAGAGGCAAAGAACTCATTGCATCAAGAATGTCGATTTCACGATATACAAAATCGCAAAATGATCTGAGCCGTCAGATCAAGTGTTTATCAGGACCATTGATCACAGCCCATATCAAAGTTTCAGGGATCGCAAATTCATGAGGCAAAGAACACAATGCAACGAAAATCCCGATTTCGCGATATGCGAAATCGTGAGTGAATCTGGACCGTCACATCCAGAAATGATCAGGACCGTAGATGTAACTCCATATCGGAGTTTCGGGGATCGGGATTTGTAAGTGACTAAAACTATGAATGCCAAGAGTGGTGAAAACATGATATATGAAATCTCGATTGGATCTGAACCGTTGGATCAAGTATTGATCGCAGGGCTACTATTGCATGCAACAGTGAAACTACCAGAAACCACTGATGGTTTCAGCCAGAGGACTAGAAGACACTTGGGAAAACGACCAGAGAAGCTAAAGAGTTACGATGAAGATCACGCAGAGCACTCGAGAGGTGGAGAATATTGGCGCAGTTGGAGCATGCAGAGGAATGGAGAACATTGCATGCACAAGGTGCACAGAATCTATAAATACACCGTACAGAGAAGAGATAGGGTTGTTGATGTTGGAGGTTGTTGTGATTGTTGTTGGAAAAGGTGATTTAGGTGTGAATAAGGAGGAGAGTGCAGCAGTTGAATAGCACAGAAGAGGAACTGTGCAGAGAATGGAGATGGTTCACAAATCATAAAAAGAAGAAGACTAGACAGCGCAAGTGATGCACAAAAAGGCAGTGTGGCAGAAAGAGCAACGAGATACAGCAGAACAGTGGTAAGTCAGGTAATCCTTTGTTGAACATTATATCACTGTAGTAAGTTTCAGATTCAAAGATTCATATTTCAGGGTGGTTGGGAGGTGTTAGGGAGGACTGTTATCCTCATAGGTTCAAGTGGGTGCTTGAACACAGGGAGTTGGTGCTTCCTTCTAGTTGGTGCTAGAGAAACCAGGGAGTCGGTGCTTCCTTCTAGTTGGTACTAGAGAAAACAGAGAGTTGGTGCTCTCAGCAAGTTGCAGCTTGCTAAACAGAGGTTGTATCCTCATTATGAGTTGGTTCTCATATGTATGATAATGTAAAGAATGTAATTATTACTTATCATGTAAATAAAAAGAGGTTTTTACCCTATATGGGTTTCCTTGGAAAATATCTGTCTCTGTGTTTCTCATATATGTGACCGATGTTGAATGTGCCTGTGTTTATTTCTCTGCATTATTGTGATCATCATTCAGTGTTTCTGCAAAGAGTTATTAAAAGAAGCATAATTGTTTAAGCTCAGTAACAACTGATTCACGCCCCCCCCTCTCAGTTGTCTAACAGAAGTTCCTATGGCCCCTCCCTCCCCCTCATATCACTCTCAATTCCCCAATACCCAATCTATATTCTACTAAAAATAAGCATTAAAAATATTCAAAATTGATAAAAAGTGATTGTAAAGCTATAAATGAGGTTTATCATTCAAAGGCATATGTCATAAAAAAAAAAAATTATAAATGAGATTTATCAATCAAAATATGTTACAAACATACAAGCTATATAATGTACATCTATCTCTCTTATAAAATTATTATACATCATCAATTTCTTTTAGTCTTCTTTTGTGTTTTCCAGTTCTTAAGTAATTCATCCATGTCCATGCCTTTGTTTATCGGGTGCTTTTCAGCAATTGATGTTGCTTTAGTCCTTTCACGTAGAGCATGCCTGGTCTTGTACCCATGATGTGGAGGCTGCTGTGAGGGGTTGTTGGCACAGGGGCAGACCCAAGGTTCAATGCTTCAACAACCCACCAACAAAACCCTAACTACTGGACCTTTCATAAACACCTGCGAAGAAGATGAAGTCTCATTCGAGGTAGAGGCAAGGGTGGTTGCAAGACTCAAGTGTCTGCAACCTATATAGGACACAGATATGTGATTACAAGACCTTAACAAAGCACTTAGTAGTCATCATTCATTTGTATTTAGCCTTTTTTTACAGCGCAGATAAACCCTAATTACAACATAGTGCAGTAGTCAACAAGATCCAACACATTCAAGCACTAAGCACATCAAAATAGATCAAATCTGGTATTCATTCATATCACCAAGCACTAAGATATCATATCAGATACATCTAACCATACATTATTGTACTAAGCATAAATCATATGAACAATAAAACAACCATAATGCACATAGCAACCATAACACAGGATATACATGGTTCACCCCTAGCATGGGGCTACATCCACCAACTCTTCTTCTCTTTATTGTCTTCTGTCAATCTTCTGCATGCACAGAGCCACAAGGTCCTATTTTGCATAGGACGGGAGATCTGCACACACTTCGCCGGATCCTCCTTCCCCAAGCTAGGTTACAGCACAAATCCCTCTTACAATCTACACAAGCTTCTTACATCCACTTGCACTTATCCCTGCAAGTGTTCAACGCAGCATGCACAAAGAATTTACAACTTTCACCTAGAACAACACCACTTGTCTATTCTAGGTCTAGCATGTACTTCTTACATCACCTAGACATCTATTTATACATTACAAAAGGGCCTAAAGATGGGTAAACCCATGGTCCGACATCCCATACCTGTTACATAAGCCTAAAACCCAAAAATACCTAATCAAGGGGCTGAGATTCTGTGATCTCTGCTTCAACTTGTGCTTCACCTTCGACAGCCTATCGAAGTCCCAAAAAGAGGTCAAAAGTGACCAAGGATCTTCAAAACTTAGTCAAGGGCCAACAGGCCCCCAACACTCACCTGTGAATCATCCCGAGTCACTCTGATCTGGGTAGCTCTACCTCAAAATCCTCGAGCTTAGCTCGAGTTGCTTCAACATGTTGATTTTCCAGGGCCTCCTACTCGGTGAAATCCTGAATAATTGTCTCGTTCACAGGTCCTTCCAAGAGTTGTTCAACTGTAGTGACTACTTGTTCCATCTCTGCTATGCATCCTTCAATCTCCTCAAACAGTGGGCAAGCTTCATCCTGGACTGGTTGGAGCCTCTGAGTAACTTCCATGACTTTTCTCTGTATGGTATGGACCTATTGTTGAGCAGTGCATTGTTCTTGGGACCTTTTCATTCTCTCAACTGCTGACAGGAGTTTCAACTACGCCTATACTATTGCGGCTTACTACTTTTATTCCTGGAGATGTGACTCCAGTGTCTTCAGTTCAGGGTCCTCAGTAAGTCGCTCATAATTTTGCGCACTTCTACTGCTAAGTTGTTTACATTCCAGTGCTAAGGATTTAATTCTCTCAACTGTGCTCCAGGAAGTGGCTTCTCTTTGGTTTCGCACATCCTGTGGAGTGCTTGGCACTGTTTGTATCTCTAGATCTGTTATTCTTTGTTGAAGCTGTTGGATGGCTTCGACAAGCTTCACTACTTGATGCTCCACTGGGTCTTCCTCCATTTGTTCTAAGCCCGTCACAGATTGAAGTGATTTGTTCACTGCTTCTTTGACTTTGATCTGCTCTGCAAGCAACTATTCTTTTTCTTGATGGATATGCACTCTTTCCTCTTTGAACTTTGTTTGGAGGTCATCCTTCTCCTATTGCACAACTCGACGTTGCTTTATCACTTCCTCTTGTGCTTGCTTCAAGGCCACTATGGTTTGTTCTTTTTCTTCCTGTGCATGATGAAGGATTGCTACGGTTGCATCAGCTATTATGTGGATTTGGGTAGGCTCATCTCCCAACTCTGGTTCTTCTGATGGTGGGGGCACAGTGGACACTGTGCAGCTGGAGTGAAGGGTCATTTTTACCCCTCTAAGTTATGCTTCAAACCTTTCATACATGGTTTCATGTTTTGCTTCATTTCTCTGCAAAAAATCTTCTAAGGCATCTGATACAGCTGCAATAATGAATTTGAATTCATCGAGCGTGAGCATAGTCTACAACTTGGTCTTAATATATTTTGACTTCTTCCACGATGTAGGTTTCATGGGATAAACATTTCTTTTGTTAGATGACTCTGCCTCATTATGGGGATTCTGTGGCGGTGTTACTTCGCCTTGCTTCTGTTGATCTTATTTTCCATTGTTATATTATTTATCTACTTTGTCATCACCTCCTCCTCCATGTGATTCTGAAGCAGTTTCTTCTGATGCACTGCTCAGCTGCGGGACCTCTTCTGTCTTCTTGCTTCTGCTAGTTCCAATTGTATCATGCCCTTTGCGAGTAACCACCGAGATTCCAATTAGTTCAAGGTCAGACAGTTCTGCAGGGTTAACATGGATAAGGAGATCTGCAGGCCATTCCTTAGTTATTTATTCTAGGTCCTCCTCTATGAGCTTGTAATAAATCTGTAGTAATTCTTTGTGTTCATCTCCGCACGCAGTGATATAGATAAAATGTCTGTCTGTGTGGAACTTCACAAATGCCCTAAACCTCTGCAGGGTGTTTGGAGTCATACGAGGGATAGCCTCAATATCCCTCTTTAATTGTAGGTAGTAGGTGTGGAACACCACGTTTGACTGCCATTGTTTTCCCATGTCGCTTGAATACCAGAGCGTGGTGAAATTCATGGCTAAGGGTTCATATGGATCTATTTCAGGGAAGGTTGCACCTTCCAGCATCTCCCAAGCAATGAACGTGGTAAGGATTAACAGCCAGCTAAAATGTAACTCATAGCCTTGATCCTGAGCTTCGCGGTAGTCTTGTTCTAATTGGTTAACCAAGTAGCTTGCCCAGTTCATTTGTATCTCCTCCATGCATTTTCCTGCAAGGTCAATAACAAACCTCGTGACCTACGTGAGTCTGTTCTTTCTTACTAGCTTACCAACAATCAACTAGAAAGCAAGGCGCACTGCACTATTCTAGATGGAGGCTACCTTGTAGCCTCGCTTCCCCTTCTCCACATCGTTGTAGGTATATTTAATATTTTGTGTCGGGGCATGGTCTGCAGCCTTTACTAGGTAAAAGTCTTGTGGGTTTGGTCCCTGCATGCTCAATTCGGTGATCTGATGGATCAACGTCGGATTGATGGTGATGCGTCTATCCAACCATAGATAACTACCATGGAAGCTCGAAAGCAGGAGATTAATGCAAGCATTAACCTCCTGGTGCCTTCCAAAATGGGGTATTTTCATCACGTTCATAATAGTGGACTACGCAAGGTCCATAGTCCAAGGTTGGGGGATAATCCTCGAATTCTTCCCCTTTGTCTTTGTCAAATACCTATGTGGGGAAAGGATGCCAAAGTTCTTGTAGTCTCCCAAGTTGAAGTCGTTGATATTCAACGTCAAAATCTTATCCTGTTGAGGCTTCCCTGTGCGTATCCCCTTCAGGAGGTATGCAGTAATCAGGGTGTAGTCAAATTCCCTAGGGACACTGTCATGGTTCACCGTGTTGGCTAGAGGCGGGATGTAATTGGGCAGGATGGATGGGATTAAATCCACATTCGCCAATTCATCGCGATGCTTGGTGCATTTCTCAATCACAACTCGAGATGGTCCAGATCCATGAGCGGTCAACGGAGAGGCTTGCAATCCTCTCATTGATGAAGCTTGAATTCCAACGAAAATCACGTTCTCAACCATAAGGTTGATTAGAACTTCTTTGACATAATTTTCTATGGCGTTGAGTTCATCTGACATGCACGCTCGATATCAGATAACTCAGTTCGATGAACAAATGCTCAATGTAATAGAACAGGTGGCGAAGTCTTAGTAAACACAACACGGTAATAATGAGTTCTCTTGTTGGCTCGGATACAATTCATGAAAGTGTTCTTAGTGCAACACTCGATGGAATAAGTAGACAATGATGTAATGGATCCTTCCAACAGGAAAGAATCCTTCATCATTGTAGTTATGTCCGTTATGGCGCGGTCCCAATGGTTTGATGGCAAGCTTTTTGATCATAACTGATGTTCTAATCATTCGGGGGCATCAATATAATGGTTATAATGCCTCCAATGGTCATATCATTGTGCCATGGTGAAGTGCCAATATGAGCTGCTCTGATATTCTAGCAAAGTTCAAATTCTGGAGACCTTCCTTCTGCGAAGTCTTCTCTGGAACTTCCTGAAATTCCTCTAACTTTGCTTTCTTCTTGCAGAGATTTCTAGCCTTCTTCCCTGTGATCTGCGTCTTGGTATTCCTCTTTCCATTATGATTCTTATCTCCTCTTTGCATAGTAACTTCACGCTATTTATGGTCTTTCCTAGGTTTCAAGGGAAATATTTCTTCTCTGTCTGGGGTAGGTGTTCTACTCTCATGTGAAAACAGGTGTTTCAAGTCTTCTTGTGTTCTTTCAGCTTCAACATCCATATTTCTAGTCCTCAGTAGCTTCGACTGGTTTTCTTGTTCTTTCAATAAGTGTGTTATTCTCTTAGCCATGAAGTCTCTTAGGTATTTCTTTTTCTTTTCTAGAGCTTCCTCTTCTTTTACTCGGCTCTGATATTTCTCAATCCAGGGTTTTCCTAGTAACATAGCAAATGGGGCGTTGTTCTCAATAAATTTAACAACCTCAAATTCTTCCTCTGTCGAATTTCCATGAGCACTCATAGATGTTTAGGTAAGTCTTCCACATAGGATTATCAACTTTCCTCTAAATAATCCTATTCCTCCTATTGAAGGAATCATAGCAGGCTTTCCCAAAATTTCTCAGGTTCTTTCTGTCATGATATTCACATGTTTTTCCTCATCCAGAACACCGTCAATGTCGAAGTCTCCTATTCTTATTTCTATGCACTCTTTTTCTTTGAAGATCTATGATAAGTTGATATCTTTGTGATCATTCAGGGTTTCTTTCATTTGTAGTAATACAGTCTCTGATTCTTTCTAGGGTTTTTCCATGGTCTTAGTTTCTTGGGCCTCCTTAGGGTCTTCTTGTCTCATATTCATTCTTTCAACCTTTGCAATCATTCTAGGGAAATCCAGAACTTCATGGTCCATATATTTACAACAAAGACAACTAGGTCTTCTATCAGGGCATTCCTTAGCAAGATGTCACAGTCTTCTGCAACTGTAACAAAGATTTAATCCTCTCTTTCTATTAAATGATCCCCAACCTTTCTTGTACTGCGCACTAGGATCACAGTGGCTAACCTGAAAAAAAATATTCCTAGGATCTTGCATCCATTTGCTAGTCCAAACATTCTTTCTATGCATAGAAATAACATATCTTTCATTATTTCTATCATATCTACTCATATCAAATCTTCTTTCGTCTAGTCCTGCCCTAATTTTCAGACTAGGACAAAATTTATCAAAGATACCTAGATCCATACTTTCGAAGCACAATTTTCCACTTATCTTACTTTTAATAGAGCACAAAGCTTTTAGATCTTATCTTTTCAATCAAAAAGTTTCATTGTTTTTACCTTTATTAGAGCACAAAGATTTAAGATCTTACCTCATTTCTTCAGATTTGCCTCCTCTCTTAGTACAGAGATTCGTAAGTTAAGTAGAGTACTGCGCACTAGGTCAATAGATATACACACAGAGTTTCCTCTTTTTATTAGTTCCCAACAATCACAGTTTCAGGTCCCGACAACGGAATCATTTGTTGGCATAGGGGCAGACCCAGGGTTCAACGCTTCAACAATACCCCAACAAAACCCTAACTACCGACCCTTTCATCAACACCTGCAAAGTAGATGAAGTCTCACCAGAGGTAGAGGAAGGGGTGGTTGCAGGACTCAAGTGTTTGCAACCTAGATGGGACACAGATCTATGATTACAACACCTTAATAGAGAACTTAGCAGTTATCATTCATTAGTATTTAGCCTTTGTTTACAGCGTAGATAAACCCTAATTAGAGCATAGTGAAATATTCAACAAGATCCAACACATTCAAGCACTAAGCACATCAAAATAGATCAGATCTGGTATTCATTCACATCACCAAGAACTAAGTTATCATATCAAATACATCTAAACATACATTACTATACTAATCATAAATCATATGAACAATAAAACAACCATAATTCACAAAGCAACCATAACACAGGATATACGTGGTTCACCCACAGCCCAGGGCTATGTCCACCAACTCTTCTTCTCTTTATTTTCTTCTATCAATCTTCTACATGCACAGAGCCACAAGGTCCTACTCCGCATAGGACAGGAGATCTGCGCACATTTTTCCAAATTCTTCTTCCCTGAGCTATGTTACAGCACAAATCCCTCTTACAATCTACACAAGCTTCTTACATCCACTTGCACTTAGCCCTGCAAGTGTTCAACACAACATGCACAAAGCATTTACAACTTGCACCTAGCACAACACCACTTGTCTCTTCTAGGTCTAGCATGTACTTCTTATATCGCCTAGACATCTATTTATACATTACAAAAGGGCCTAAACATGGGTAAACCCATGGGTCAACATCCCATACCCATTACATAAGCCCAAAACCCAAAAATCCCTAATCAAGGGGCCAATATCCTACGATATCTGCTTCGACTTGTGCTCCACCTTCAACAACCTGTCGAAGTCCCAAAAAGAGGTCAAAAGTGACCAAGGATCTTCAAAACTTGGTCAAGGGCCAGCAGGGGCCATCACCTACAAAAACAAAAAGTATTAAATTTATATGGCCAATTTTTAAGTATCATTGAAGTAGTTCATTAATATTAAAAAAACCTTTGTAATGTAATTATTTACCTGCTAGTCCACTAGTTGACACCGTTGGAATGGTTGCCCTATTCTCTTGATCATCTTCAGGTCAAGGAGGTTGTTATGAGGGGCCATCACCTACAAAAACAAAAAATATTAAATTTATATGGCCAATTTTTAAATATCAATGTAGTAGTTCATTAATATGAAAAAAAACCTCTGCAATGTAATTATTTACCTGTTGGTCCACTAGTCAACACCGTTGGAATGGATACCATGTTCTCCTAATCATCTTCAGGTCGAGGAGGCTCAACTACGTCATTCTCTGCCATTGAAAAGACAAAATTTATTAGGACAAAACCATAAATGTATAAGTAATAAAAATTAGAAGTACACAATTTATAAGTACAAAATTATTAAATATATGATTAATATACAACCATTTTACCGTTGTGGGCCTCAGTCATAGGAACATCTTGGGGTTGCACCCCACTGGGATGGTGATGTTGGGGAGAACCATGATCTTTTGGTGGTGCTTCACTATCAACGCTTTGTTGTCCAATGCTAATGGTTTCATTGATAGTGTTGCTCCCCTGATTAAAACAAGGCAAGACATTAAAGTTATGGACGATATCAAACATTTATGTATTTTATAAGTAATGAAAGGTTAATGTAGACTGATTTTTATTTACTTTATCTTGCAAACTGGATCTTGGGGTCTGTCCCATGATTTTCCTATAATCAACCACAACTTTATAGTCATACTTGTAACCAAGTTGGACCTCTTCCTCTATGGTTTCAATTCTGAATTCATCGCCCTGCATTGCATAAAAACATGTTTTTTTAATTTTTTTGGCTGCAATAAACTGAAAGTTGTAAGGCGATACAAATAATATTCTTAAGATGTTTGGTTACTTATGATCCTTGACTGTAACCTCGAGTAGCCTCCCTGGCCTAGCTTGTGTTGGCCATGTTTGGGAATCCTTTCTTTGGTTGCCTTCGAAGTGTTAGGCAACCTGTCATCAAAATTTTCAAGTATGTTATATACCACACTTTTATTTAGATCTAAAGAAAATTAAAGGTATTGAAATCAAAATATTGTAATTTACCTTGGGTTACCAGTTATTTTTTCTCCTGATTTTTTCAATATATTTTCTTTTGCATCATCAATGATCTCCTTCCACTCCCTCTCTGGAATCAAGGGAGGATGCTCATACCTAGGGTTTCCTTCCAAGCTTTGTCTATAAACATCTCGTGTATATTTTAAATATTCATCTGCTGCAGAGGTGACCGCTTTTTTATTGAATGTGTCTACTCCAAAGAGGCATTCGAGATAATCCATAAGTTCTTTTTTTAGGTTGGAATTATAGAAATTCCACCTCATGCATAAGATTACCCCAAAAATCAACAAGGCCTTGCTCTCCAGGTGCCTATAAAAATGGTTGTTTCCTACACACAAAACAATATGATCATTAATTTAAAAATAATAATCTAGATGACTTGTGTATGAGATGGACAACATGAAACAATTAAAATATGAAAAACTACCTTGGAGTCTTATTTGTTTTAATGGAAGTCTGTTATCGTTGACCAAAAATGTGCACGGAAGGGTCCTCGTGTTGGTCACACATCTAGCTCCAGGAAATGCAACCATGTCAACCACATCATCAGCCTCATCTCTATCACCACCTCTAGATCATGATTGTTGTGGGTATGCATGGCGGTGCATGTCATGGATCCTATCTAAATTAGGTGTGGAACAATTTGAAAAAATTTCAGTGTTGGCCCCATTCACGGGTCATTGTTGCCCATGTCTAGTCCTAGTACAATGTCTTTTCGTTGTTCCTTTTAAAATTTATTCGACAATACACATGGTCCTGCATATAGTACTACAAGGACATATTTTCATGGTGTTGATTAAAAATTGAACAAAAAAGAGGGATTTTTCATCACAAATATGACACACATACATTGTATATACATTAATGTAGAACCTGGAAAAAAAATGAATAAAGGTTGATGCAAACTTAAAACTTGTGTCAACCAATTTGTGTACTTTGAAAGAAAAATAGGGTTTATGGTTTACATGATGAATTGACGATGGAAAAAAGTGAGTGTGTGAGTCAAATTTGAGTCCAGAAACCCTACCATATCGTTAAGGCATGTGAATAGTCTATCCATGTCAAATTTCAGTGCATACAAAAACAGTTTGAAAAAATTTCAACGTTGGCCCCATTCACAGGTCATCGTTCCCATGTCTAGTCCTAGTACAACATCTTTTTGTTGTTCCTTTTAAAATTCGTTCAACAGTACACAAATTCCCACATCTAGTACTGCAAGGGCATATTTTTATGGTGTTTATTAAACAATGAACAAAAAAGAGGGATTTTTCATCACAACAATATGGTTCAAATAAAATGAGGCCGAGATCGGATATATAGAGTGGGTGTGTGAGTCATATTTGAGTAATTTGGAAATGCACATTCTTCTTTCCACATAACTCATGGCCCAAAGTCCCATGTTTTCAAACACTTTCAACGAAGATTCTATATATATGACAAACACGTTCATCGAAACTTCATTGATGCAATACTATGACAACAATGATGACATCTACAATCATGATGGTATAAAAATGAATGAGTTTCTCTTGGTTTCAAGAATAATTTATCCTCTACTAAACAAGTCCAACCACGTGAAGGTGG
>JZKD02S0294900.1:570439-584808 GCA_000966675.3 Picea glauca | reverse complement strand
AATGTTTTGTAGTTTTTTCTATTAAAATTCTTATGGGATGTGTCAAGCAACATTTTTTGCAAGAGAAATAACATCTACCATCACCCTTTTCACCCGCTTTACTTTTTTTCCCACCTCTAATATTCTGCGACATTCTTCCACACAAAAATACCCTTTCTGAAGTTTTGAACTATCATTGTTATAGCAATTAGATTGTTGCAACATCTCTAATTTGAAAAATAGTTATAGATATTTTTTTCATCACAAGCACGATGAAAGTTGACCAAGTCAATGTTTAATTTGTCAAATAGTGTAACAATCATTGTTGACTTTGTCAAATAGTGTAACAATCATTGTTGACTTTGTCAAATAGTGTAACGATCATCATTGAATCATCGTTCTTGCGACAATAGCCAAAGGTCATCGCAAGAGATATGGGAGTCCATTATCTTCACGGTTTTTGCTCTTGCAATGTAGATCTGGTTTCGTCACTCTTGCGACGATAGCCAAATGTGTCGTCGGAAGTGCGACGAACACGGGGTGGATTTATAAAAACATTTAAAAATTCAATTATTTATCTTCAATTGTGCGACGAAATGTTACTTTCGTTGCAAGTAGTCGTCACAAATTTTTCAATATGTACTAGTGAATGGATGAAATGTCTACACTAATAAGAAATCTGACAAACAAGATGTCTATATTGGAAATGGAGAATGGTAATTCTAATAAAGTCCCTCAAGAGGGAGGGGTGAGGAACCCTAACTAGTTTAGGAGGCCTTTTAATATTCAACTCACAAGAAGAGAAAGAAGAAATTATGAGCAACCCATTTAGCCACTTGTTCGCACTAATGATCAGAATAACCTGGTAGAGGAAGAAACAGATGAAGGATACATTGATAATCTAGAAGATATACACCTGTTGCAAGAGGAAAATAATACTATGCACCTAACTTAGAATTATTATGAATACTCTCTCAACATTAAGGGGTCAACCCTAAAAAATGAATCCAGTGAAGAAGCATTGTTTTCTACTCAGTATAGAAGGTTTGTTGATGCATTACAAGAAGAAATGCACAAGAAGTATGATCTCAAGCCTAGGAAAAAAATTGTTAACCAATATAGTCAACCACATCCTAAGAAGCTGAGATCAAGTCTTTTTATGGATAAAGTCAAAGAACTAAAAAATATTATCAATATTAAGAAGTTGGTGAAACTTCAAAAGTAGAAAAAGAGGTGATGAAGCTTGAGGAATCAGTTTCGTCCTTCAATTTTGAGAAAGAAATTTCCAAAATCAAAATCTCAGTCCCATTGGCCGAATTGGCTAAAAGTACCCCATACCAAAAGCAGATTGAAAAAGTCATACAAGGTTAAAGCCCAACAATTCCACCTAACACTGTGAATCTACAAGATGAATATCATACTATAGTATTTGGTCCTCATATAGATGATAAAGAAGAGTCAGTTGCACCTTTCTATGTGACCCTGAATATTCATAATAAAATGCTACACAATTGTATGCTCGACTCTGTTGCATCTCATAACCTCATGACAAAAGTAGTGATGGAAAAATTGGGGTTAGAAATAACCAGGCCTTACCGTGACCTCTATTATTTTGATGCCAAGAAAGTTAAGTGTGATGGAATAATTAAAGATATGGTAGTTACTTTGTCTCAACTTCGTGTTAAGAGAATTATGATGGATGTGGTGCTATCTGATGTACTTTCTAACTATGGGATGCTACTGTCTAGAACTTGGGCTCGAAATCTAGAAGGTACAATGTATATGGATATAACATATTCCATTGTACTGGTCTTTGGAGGAGAAAATAGAAGATTATACAGAGAAACAAAGTTTTCCCATGTAGTCACTGACCAGAATAACTCTATAAATCACCCCATATATGTTGTTAATGAAGACATGGGCAGTTTCATTCTTTTAGTAAATGAATAATATAAAGTAGCCCATGACATGAAAGAAATATCTTATGATGAGACACACTTGAAATAACAAATGGGGTCTAGTGACATAAGACAAATAATTGACAAACTAGTCAGGTTACAACGCTTGATGGAACAGGTAAGGTCACAATAGCCCAAGAGGAAATTACATTTAATTTGGTACAACTGGACGTAGAGACCTTTGGAGATCCCATAAACAAGAGGTTCCTCAAACATTTCTTGCAATACTGAATGTTTCCAGCTTCCCCACTCTATAAATAAACAAATATTTTTCCATTCATGTTATGTGTTTTTAATTTTATTTCATTCACCATGTTTCAAACAAGAATTAGAATTTCATAATTTAATTTGTTAAGAAATTTTGTCTTACTTCTCGAATAATTTTTTCAAGTGCGTAGAGAATAATTTAGTTGGAAGCAGACTCCATAACCCAATAAGAGAAGGAACTCGGTCTACAGTTCTCAACAGAACACAGGGGTATGTTGTCCCCACTGGAGCCTATGTTAGTATTGGTTTTTGATCCAGATACATATCACTGGCCACCAACCTTTTCCAACTAGCTCAAAACAATTTTCTGACATTTTTGGCAATTTACTATTTTTAGCAGGTTTTACTTCCGGGGCCATTTTGAGGGCCTAAATGAAGGTTTTTCAGTATAGAGCTCCTAAATGATAAATTAAGGCATGATTGAGCCCCCAAAATGAATCTCCTCGATGATACCTTTCCAATGGGATATCACATGCCTAAAACGGAGATCGTATGCAAAAGTTACAGCCCCAGGAAGTTGATGTACTAGCTTACCCAAACGGGGCCCACGTGACTTTTGGCGTTTCATCTCCTAGGGTTAGGTTTTTGGATGTCTAGGGTTTTTGGAATTCTTTATTATTGTAAAAAATGCCTTCAGGGCCTCATTGTAACCTTCTTCTTGTGAATGCACGCTACCGTCACATATCTTCTCAGAGATAAGCCGCCACCATTCCAGCAAGCTTGTTTCCACTGCATTTTACAGTTTCAGCTTATTTCGTTATTGAATAGAAAACCAGTTTTACTGTATCTTTGTTATTTTGTGTTAAGCACCTGTTAATAATCTGTATTCATTTCATTCTGCTCATAAAATCCAGATCAGTGGTATCAGAGTGGTCTGCTCCTTGTCGTCTTAATGCATGTCCCCAATGAGCTCGGAGTACAAAGAGTTGGGTCTCGAGCTTGTTTCTCTTGAGGACATAATCTTTCGCACGCCCAAGAGACCTCCCATGGCAGGAGAAAAAAAAGATGATGGGACAGGATATCCTTTCAAACTGTTGATTGAGGAAGCCCTCACACAGCAGAGGAATGAGATGATGGATAGTTTCGCGCAAATCCTTCGGCGACTACCAATAGGCGATGCATCTTCTTCGAACGGAGGTGCTGCCCCCTTCAAGGTACAAATAAACTTTGATATTTCTATATTTGAAGGTCAGATAGACGTAGATGTTGTAGACAAGTGGTTGAATCTACTAGAAGGGTATTTTTCTGTTCATAAATTTTTGAATAGAGAAAAGATTACTTTTGCACTCCTCAAAGTCGTTCCCCATGTCAAAGATTGGTGGGAAACTTTCTGTCAGCGAAAGGAAACAGAGGAAACCTCATTATTTTCAGTCAAAGCCACCTGGGAATCCTTCAGGGATGCTATTAAGGAACAATACTACCTTGTTGGAAGTTATGATGACCTATATACCAAATGGACCACACTGCGGCAAGAAAGAGACCAAGCAGTGCCAGATTTCACAAATATCTTCCATACCTTGTGCACCAAGTTGGGTATCAAAGATTTGGAGTGACATATGGTGCTCAAGTATCACAATGCTCTGCATAGATACATCCATACTGAAATGGAATTTCTAGACATCTCATCCTTGGGCGCGGCCTACCGATATGCCATCAAAATCGAGCAGAATCTCAAACAAAAGACGCGGCAATTTGGGCCTGGGAACCCCTCACAACAAAAGCCAGGAAAGGGCAGCCCCAACCCACCGAACAAAGGACAGAGAAAAGATGGGAAGTATCAAGACAACTAGTACAAGCTGCAAGCAAAGAAGGACACTGGAAAGACAAAGAAAGATATCGGGAAGTGGTGCGACTTCCATAAGAGCCCTTGGCATAACACTGCTGACTGTCACTCAAAGCAGTCGTTGGTGGCCGAAGTGAAAGCCTCTGAATCAAATGTAGATTCTGACTCCGAGATAGAACCAGAAAGAGGAAGATGGATCATTAACGCAGAACCCGGTGCCACAGTTCCTACCACCAAGATCCAGCCTGGTGAACTAGATGAGCCAGAAGAATGACAGTGCCTCTTCCATTCACAGATGTGGGTAAAAGGCACCCCGATGCACTTCATCATTGACAATGGTAGCCAGAAGAACCTCATCTCAGCAGAGGTCATCAAGCTGCTGGCCCTACTAACAAATCCACACCCACAACCCTACACCATTGGATGGCTCTGCCAAGAAAGTGATCTCTGCGTCGTCCAACAGTGTCGACTGTCGTACGACATCAAGCCCTTCAAAGACGAGGTATTGTGTCATGTTGCTCCTCTTGAAGTTTGTGATGTTCTTTTGGGCCAACCTTATTTATGGAAATGTCATGCTATATATGATTCTACGCCTCGTAGTGTTATTATTACTTTGAACAGGAAATTGTACAGGATACCCGAGGTAGTCCCACCTAGTGTTATTTCCTTGACCTCTACTAAGCAATGCAGGAAGGTCATCTCTCAGATGGGGAATTTTGTCTTCTTCGTGATTCTCTCTAATAATAAGTGAAATATCGTAGCCACATCCAGGGTCTCTGTGGCCGACTGTTGGTCTCCAGTTTTGATCATGTTTTTGCCTATATTATATCACAAAGACCTCCATTTCCATACCCAGTACCACCCCTTCTGGCTTTGTTTTGACATAGTTGACATCTCTTTACCACTCAATGGTGTTACTCAAGGTATCTTTACGTTTCAAGTTATTTTTTATGCATTTTGATGCTTTAAATTAATATTGAAACTAATGTGGCGTGAGTTGGGTACTATTTCTATTTTGAAACAGGACTTGCCAGTACCAGGTACTAGCTCGCACCCCGTGGAGATACCAACGAAGCTGCTCAAGATCTGCGCGTTATGACCAGAGGGGGAGACAGCGAGATTTACATGACAGATGGAGTCATCGCTCATATGATGATTGAAGGCACAATGATAGAACTGAGTTGTTAATATTTCATGATTCACACTTCGTGACACTACGTGTCACGAAGATGTGAAGACCATTTTTAAACTTGATTTCAAGCTATTTTCGGATCGGGGATCCGTTTGAATTTCTGTATTTTTGCTTTAGACTATTCTATATATAACCAGGGGATCACTCCTAAGGGACGGTTGGATTATGCTATGTTATGGAATACATTTCTGAATATAATCTATCTTGCGTTATGTTATTTCACTGTCATACGATTTGAACTATTTCCTTGAGTAAATGGAACGTGAAGTATCCACAATGGTTGCGTAGAATGATATAGTTAGTTCTGGTTGTTCCTTACAGCGTTTGTACCTTTTGGTCGGGCCCGCCAAATAGGTTCAAGTCACTGCTTTACTCTGTCATAGATTTAGTTTATTTCAGTGTTTTAGTATTTGCATACATGATAGCGTAAAGTTTAAGAATTAACTTGTTCGGAATCGTGCTTAATTGTTCTTTAACCGTATCGTTCCCAGCACACTGATATCTGCTATGTGATGAGTATTGAACACATGATCGATTTCTGTAGAGTGTAGAGCACGAATTAGGTTTCTTTGATTCCAGTTTCCAATTTGAACATAACTTAGAGTTGGAATGAACTTCGTTTTGGTTTGGATAGTTCGTTACCCTGCTTAGTTAGAATAAAGGGAGCTTCCGATACCAGTAGGGTAAGTAGGGTGTTTCTCTGTTTTCCTGTAGACAGACTTAGATTCATTTTGGATGTTCAGATTAAATGCACTTCAGGAAATACTCTTTCTGTCATGGCTTAAATATAAATGGTAATGATAGATGATTAAAAGTAGTGGTAGAATAGTCTTGTGAAATCACACTTTTGAGTAGAAATAGAAGCACCAGCATTTAAGCATAGGATTGTTTTCTGTTGACGAATTAAATAGGAGATGTTAGGTTTCAGGATAGTCATTAGGATTCAGCTTCTCAAAGTAAGTTTGTGTTTTCTTCTAAAGATAGTTTTTAAGTAGAGATTAGAATCTTACCCGCACATACAGTGTAGCAGCTCGAAGTTTACTTACCCTGGTTTGACAATTCAATGTTTCAGGTCATTAGAATCTTTAATATTGCAGCCTGACACTGACCTCTCCACACAACAGAAGCAAGTAGATAAGATCGTGGAAGAATACTCGGATATCTTCTCCTCACCTACAGGGGTACCTCTGCACTGTCGGGTCAATCACCCCATCGATCTGACCCCTGGTGCACCGCTGCCCAATGGGCCAGTCTATCATCACTCTTTGTTAGAGAATGAGGCGATCAAGAGAAAGATCCAAGAATGCTCCACAAGGGGCACATATGCCCTATCTCATCACCTTGCAGGAGCCCAAGCATGCTGGTACAAAAGAAAGATGGAACCTTGTGACTCTGTATTGATTACCGGGCTCTGAATAAAATCACTGTCAGAAATCGGTACCCGATTCCCCGAATCGATGACCTCCTTGATCAACTCACAGGGGCCAAATACTTCAGTAAGATTGATTTTAAGTTTGGCTACCACTAGGTCCCAATAGAACAATAGATGTATGGAAGACCACCTTCAAGTCAAAGGAAGGACTTTTTGAATGGTTGGTCATGCCCTTTGGTTAGACAAATTCTCCAGCCACTTTCATGAGGATGATGGATGATATCGTGCAACCATTCACCAATACTTTTGTAGTGGTTTATCTGGATGACATTCTAATTTACAGCAAGACTTGGGACGAACACTTGCAGCATATTCAACAGGTTCTGCACACCCTGTGGCAGCACAAGCTATACGCCAACCTGGAAAAATTATCCTTCGGTATGGACAGGGTTCATTACCTGGGCTACATCATTGATCAGCATGGCGTACATGTGGATCCGGCCAAGATCCAAGTCATCCGTGACTAGCCAGCCCCAACAACACTCACTGAGCTTCTAAGCTTCTTGGGACTTGCTAATTTCTACCACAGGTTCATGTTGAGTTTCTCCCATATTGCATGGGACCTTAGCCAAATAAACAGGGGTGGTGGTAAGGAAACATTTGCATGGGGTCGGTCCCAACAACAAGCGTTCGATGATTTGAAGCAGCGCTTATGCTCAGCCCCAGTACTTTTACTACCATACCTACAGCATCCCTTTGAGATCGAGACAGATGCTTCATACTATGCCATGGGCGTCGTTCTCACTCAGCACAACCACCCTGTGGCCTATCATAGTGAGACACTGTCAGATACTATCCGTAAGTACCCTAATTATGACAAAGAAATGTACTCCATTGTGCAATCATGTCGCCAGTTGAGACATTACATTCTTGGGAAGGAGACAGTCATCCACACTGATCATAAGCCACTGCAGTTCATGCAAACATAGGGAAAACTGCAAAATGACTACCATCAAAAGTGGTCCACATACTTGGAGCAATTCCACCTCAACATCAAGCATAAAACAGGAAGCACCAATCGCGTCATTGATTTCCTCAGCAGACTTCCAGTCGCGACACTCACCACGGTGCTAGACACTTGCGGCCATGAGACATCTGGATGGCCGCAACTCTATGAGGCATATCCTGACTTCGCCACCACCTACCAAATGTTGGGTGCAAATGCAGTTGTCGATAATTTCCATCTTCAAGATGGGTTGTTGCATCATCTGGGCCATATTTGTGCTCCATCAAGCGAGCAAGCGAAGCTGATCTGGGAAGCCCACTACAGTCAGGTGGCAGGACACATTGGCATCGATAAAAAAGTGGCGATGCTATAGAAACATTTCTACTAGATGAAACTTTGACAGGAGGTCGAAAAGTATATCAAGTCTTGCACTGCCTGCGCTATTTCCAAACCGACCACTAAGAAACAGGGCTTGTACACCCCTCTTCCTACTCCTAACAGGCCATGGGAATCCATCTCAATGGACTACATGTCGAGCCTCCCATCCACCAAGCAAGGAAATGACTGTGTTTTTGTAGTTGTTGATCACTTTTCTAAGATGGTGATTCTGGTTGCCTACAAGAAGAGCATTACAGCAGAGGCCACTGCCAAGCTCTTCTTTGAACGAGTTTGGGTACATTTTGGAATCCCACAAACCATTGTCTCAAATCGGGATAGTCGATTTCTCAACACATTCTAGTCGAGCCTATGGTCATTGTTGGACACCAAGCTCACCAAATCCATGACCTTCCATCCCTAGACAGATGGCCAAACCGAGGTTGTAAATCGAATGATTGTGCATATCCTTTGTATGTATAATTCAAAGAACCCTCACACATGGGATGAGAGCCTTCCTTATGTCTAGCATAGCTACAACCGAGCCTTGCATATCTCAACTGGCCACTGCCCCTTTCAAGTGGGGTTGGGATTCCAACCATTGGGTCCCATAGATGTCGCACTTCCCCTTGTAGTCACCTCGACTAACTCATCTCCTACTCCAACTGAAGCTGACAAAGCCACCCGGTTCATTGAGCGGATCCAACACATATGCCAATAGGTTCAGGATATCCTACTGAAGTCGAATGACAAGTACAAATAGCGCCATGATCAACATCAGGTGCCACATAAGTTTCAGATGGGCGACAAAGTTTGGTTGCACTTACAGAAAGAACGCCTTACAGGACCCCATCAAAATCTTCGCCCACTCCATTATGGACTGTACACTATCACCAAGGCAATGGGTGATAATTCTTTTGAGCTCAACATTCCTCCTTTCCTTGGCCTGCACCTAGTGTTCAACGTGGATCTCCTTCGCCCTTATTTCCCACCATTATTGGACACCTCAAAAGTAGCAGAACAACTCACACCAACAGAGCTCAACCTCGACTGCATACAATAGGCATCCAAGGATCAGATTGTGGACAGATAGATCAAGGGCACTAAACAACAAAGGATCCAGCTTTATCGAGTCGTCAGAGCAGGGCAGCTCCTGCACCAAGGCAAGTGGCTCACCTGGGGCCAAATTCAGCAGAAATTTCCTCATCTAATGGGGGACCTCAACGCAATGGAGACCATTCCTTACTAAGGAGGGAGTATTGATCTATATGGATATCGGTGGCCACCCATCTTTTCCAACTGGCTCAAAACAGTTTTATGACATTTTTGGCAATTTACTATTTTTAGCAGTTTTTACTTCTGGGGCCATTTTGAGGGCCTAAATGAAGGTTTTTCGGTATCAATCTCCTCAATGATGGGAAAAGGCATGATTGAGCCCCCAAAATGAATCTCCTTTATGATACCTTTCCAATGGGCTATCACACGCCTAAAACGGAGATCGTATGCAAAAGTTATGACCCCGGGAAGTTGATGTGCTAGCTTACCCAAACGGGGCCCACATGACTTTTGGTGTTTCATCTCCTAGGGTTAGGTTTTTGGATGTCTAGGGGTTTTGTCATTCTTTATTATTGTAAAAGAGGCCTTCAGAGCCTCATTATAACCTTCTTCTTGTGAATGCATGTTGTCGTCACATCTCTTCTCAGAGATAAGCCGCCACCATTCCAGCAAGCTTGATTCCGCTGCATTTTACAGTTTCAGCTTATTTCATTATTGAATAGAAAACCAGTTTTACTGTATCTCTGTTATTTTGTGTTAAGCACCTGTTAATAATCTATATTCATTTCGTTCTGCTCATAAAATCTGAATCAGTGGTATCAGAGCAGTCTTCTCCTTGTCGTCTTAATGCATGTCCCCAACAAGGTCGGAGTACAAAGAGTTAGGTCTCGAGATTGTTTCTCTTGTGGACAGAAGCTCTCACACGCCCAAGTGACCTCCCATGGCAGGAGAAAAGAAAGATGATGGGACAAGATATCCTTTCAAACTATTGATTGAGGAAGCCCTCACGCAACAGAGGAACGAGATGATGGATAGTTTCATGCAAATCCTTCGGCGACTACCAACAGGCGATGCATCTTCTTCGAACGGAGGCACCACCCCCTTCAAGTTACAAATAAACTTTGATATTCCTATATTTGAAGGTTAGATAGACGCAGATGCTGTAGAAAAGTGGTTTAATCTACTAGAAGGGTATTTTTCTATTCATAAATTTTCGAATAGAGAAAAGATTACTTTTGCGCTCCTCAAAGTCGTTCCCCATGTCAAAGATTGGTGGGAAACTTTCTGTGAGAAAAAGGAAACAGAGGAAACCTCATTATTTTCAGTCACGACCACCTAGGAATCCTTTAGGGATGCTACTAAGGAACAATACTACACTGTCGAAATTTATGACGACTTGTATACCAAATGGACCACACTATGGAAAGAAAGAGACCAAGCAGTGTCAGATTTCACAAATATCTTCCATACCTCGTGCACCAAGTTGGATATCAAAGATTCAGAGTGACATATGGTGCTCAAGTATCACAGTGCTCTGCATAGATACATCCAGACCAAAATGGAATTTCTAGACATCTCATCCTTGGGCGCGGCCTACCAATATGCCTTCAAAATCGAGCAGAAGCTCAAACAAAAGATGCCGAAATTTTTGCCTGGGAACCCCTCACAACAAAAGTCAGGAAAGGGTAGCTCCAACCCACCGAACAAAGGATAGAGAAAAGATGGATAGTATCAAGACAACCAGTACAAGCCACAAGCAAAGAAGGACACTATAAAGACAAAGAAAGATACCGAGAAGTGGTGCAACTTCCATAAGATCCCTTGGCATAACACTGTTGACTGTCGCTCAAAGCAGTCACTGGTGGCCGAAGTGAAAGCCTCTGAATCAGATGAAGATTTTGACTCCGAGACAGAACCAGAAAGGGGAAGACAGATCATTGATGTGGAACTCAGTGCCACCGTTGCTACCACCAAGATCCATCCTGGTGAACCAGATGAGCCAGAAGAAGGAGAGCGCCTCTTCCATTCACAGATGTGGGTAAAAGGCACCCCGCTGCACTTCATCGTTGACAGTGGTAGCCAGAAGAACCTCATCTTAGCAGAGCTCATCAAGCAGCTGGCCCTGCCAACAACGCTGCACCCACAACCCTACACCATTGAATGGCTCGACCAAGTAAGCGTTCTCTGCATCGGCCAACAGTCTCGACTGTCGTATGGCATCAAACCCTTACAAGACGAGGTATTGTGTGATGTTGCTCCTCTTGAAGTTTGTGATGTTCTTTAGGGCCAACCTTATTTATGGAAACGTCATGTTGTATATGAGTCTAGGCCTCGTAGTGTTATTATTACTTTGAACAGGAAATTGTACAGGATACCCGAGGCAGTCCCACCTAGTGCTATTTCCTTTATCTCTGCTAAGAAATGCAGGAAGGTCATCTCTCAGACGGGGAAGTTTGTCTTCTTCGTGATTCTCTCTCAAAATAACCAAAAGATTGTAGCCACATCCAAGGTCTCTGCGGCCAACCTCTTCACACAGCAGAAGCAAGTAGATAAGATCGTGGAAGAATACTCATATATCTTCTCCTCACCTACAGGGGAACCTCTACACTGTTAGGTCAAGCACCCCATCGATCTGACCCCCGACGCACCGCTACCCAATGGGTCAGTCTATCGTCGCTCTTTTTTAGAGAATGAGGAGATCAAGAGATAGATCCAAGAACTGCTCCACAAGGGGCACATACGCCCTAGATAATCACCTTGCGGGAGCCCAATCGTGCTGGTAGAGAAGAAAGATGGAACCTCACAACTCTGTATTGATTACCGGGCTTTGAATAAAATCACTGTCAGAAACCGATACCCGATTCCTCGAATTGATGACCTCCTTGATCAACTCACGAGGGCCAAATACTTCAGTAAGATTGATCCGAAGTCTGGCTACCACCAGGTCCCGATAGAACAGACAAATGTATGGAAGACCACCTTCAAGTTAAAGGAAGGACTTTTTGAATGGTTGTTCATGCCCTTTGGTTTGACAAATTCTCTAGCCACTTTCATGAGGATGATGGACGATATCCTGAGACCATTCACCAATACTTTTGTAGTGGTGTATCTGGATGACATTCTAATTTACAGCAAGACTTGGGACGAACACTTGCAGCATATTCAGCAGGTTCTGCACACCCTGCAGCAACACAAGTTATACGCCAACCTGGAGAAATTCTCCTTCGGTATGGACAGGGTCCTTTACCTGGGCTACATCATTGATCAGCATGGTGTACATGTGGATCCAATCAAGATACAAGTCATCCATGACTGGCCAGCCCCAACAACACTCACTGAGCTTCGGAGATTCTTAGGACTTGCTAATTTCTACCGCAGGTTCGTGTTGGGTTTCTCCCATGTTGCATGGGCCCTCAGCCAAATAAACAGGGGTGGTGGTAAGGAGAAATTTGCGTGGGGCCGGTCCCAAGAACAAGCATTCGATTATTTGAAGAAACGCTTGTGCTCAGCACCAGTACTTTCACTACCAGAACTGCAGCATCCCTTTGAGATCGAGACAGATTCTTCAGACTATGTTGTGGGCGTCGTTCTCACTCAACACAGCCACCCCGTGGCCTACCATAGTGAGACACTATCAGATACTGTCCGTAAGTACCCTACTTATGAAAAATAAATGTACTCCATTGTGCAAGCATGTCACCAGTGGAGACATTACATTCTTGGGAAGGAGACAGTCATCCACAATGATCATAAGCCACTACAGTTCATGCAGACACAGGGAAAACTGCAGAATGACCACCATCAAAAGTGGTCCACATACTTCCAGCAATTCCACCTCAACATCAAGTATAAAACAGGAAGCACCAATCGCGTCGTTGATTGCCTCATCAGACTTCCACTCGTGGCACTCGCCACGGTGCTAGACACTTGTGACCATGAGACATCTGGATGGCCCCAACTCTATGAGACAGACCCTGACTTCACCACCACCTACCAAATGTTGGGTGCAAATGCAATTGTCGATAATTTTCATCTTCAGGATGGGTTGTTGTGTCATCTGGGCCATATCTGTGTTCCATCAAGTGAGCGAGCAAAGATGATCTGGGAATCCCACTACAGTCAGATGGCAGGACACTTTGGCATCGAAAAAACAGTGGCGATGCTACAGAAACATTTCTACTGGCTAAAACTTCGACATGAGGTCGGCAAGTATATCAGGTCCTGCAATGCCTGTGCTATTTCCAAACCATCCACTAAGAAATAGGGCTTGTATACCCCTCTTCCTACTCCTAACAGGCCATGGGAATCCATCTCAATGGACTACATGTCGGGCCTCCCATCCACCAAGCGGGGAAATGACTGTGTTTTTGTGGTTGTTCATCGCTTTTCTAAGATGGCGATTCTGGTTGCCTGCAAGAAGAGCATCATAGCAAAGGCCACTACCAAGCTCTTCTTGGAACGAGTCTGGGTACATTTTGGAATCCCACAAACCATTGTCTCAGATCGGGATAGTCGATTTCTTAGCACATTCTAATCAAGCCTCTAGTCACTGCTGGATACCAAGCTCACCAAATCCATGGCCTTCCACCCCCAGACAGATGGCCAAACCGAGGTTGTAAATCGAATGATTGTGCATATCCTTCACATGTATAATTCAAAGAACCCTCGCACATGGGATGAGAGCCTTCCTTATTTCTAGCATAGCTACAACCAATCCTTGCATAGCTCAATCGGCCACAGCCCCTTTCAAGTGGGGTTGGGATTCCAACCATTGGGTCCCATAGATGTTGCACTTCCCCTTGCGATCACCTCAACTGACTCATCTCCTACTCCACCTAAAGTTGACAAAGCCACCTGGTTCATTGAGAAGATCTAGCACATACGTCAACAGGTTCAGGATATCTTACAAAATTCCAATGACAAGTACAAACAACACCATGATCAACATCGAGTGCCACATAAGTTTCAGGTGGGTGACAAAGTTTGGTTGCACTTGCAGAAAGAACGCCTTACAGGACCCCATCGGAAGCTTCGCCCACTCCATTGTGGACCTTACACTATCACCAAGGTTGTGGGGGATAATTCTTTTGAGCTCAACATTCCTCCTTTCCTTGGCTTGCACCTAGTGTTCAACGTGGATCTCCTTCGCCTTTATTTCCCACCATTATTGGACACCTCAGAAGTAGCAGAATAGCTGACACCAACAGAGCTCAACCCTGACTGCATACAATAGAAATCCAATGATCAGATTGTGGACAGATAGATCAAGGGCACTCGACAACAAAGGATCCAGCTTTATCGAGTCGTCAAAGCAAGGCAACTCCTGCACCAAGGCAAGTGGCTCACCCGGGGCCAAATTCAGCAGAAATTTCCTCATCTAA
>JZKD02S0294900.1:531208-570389 GCA_000966675.3 Picea glauca | reverse complement strand
ATCGGTGGCCACCCACCTTTTCCAACTGGCTCAAAACAGTTTTCTGACATTTTTGGCAATTTACTATTTTTAGCAGTTTTTACTTCTGAGGCCATTTTGAGGGCCTAAATGAAGGTTTTTTGGTATCGATCTCCTCAATAATGGTCAAAGGCATAATTGAGCCCCAAAAATGAATCTCCTCGACGATACCTTTCCAACGGGCTATTACATGCCTAAAACAGAGATCATATGCAAAAGTTACGACCCCGAGAAGTTGATGTACTAGCTTACCCAAACGGGGCCCACATGACTTTTGGCGTTTCATCTCCTAGGGTTAGGTTTTTGGATGTCTAGGGTTTTTGGCATTCTTGCTTATTGTAGAAAAGGCCTTCAGAGCCTCATTGTAACCTTCTTGTTGTGAATGCTCGTTGTCGTCACATCTCTTCTCAGAGATAAGCCGCCACCATTCCAGCAAGCTTGTTTCCGCTGCATTTTACAGTTTCATCTTATTTCGTTATTGAATAGAAAACCAGTTTTACTGTATCTCTGTTATTTTGTGTTAAGAACCTGTTAATAATCTGTATTCATTTCGTTCTTCTCATAAAATCCGAATCAGTTTTGTTCCAGTCGAGATTAAGGGGTGAAAATTAAAGAGAAAGAGGTTGAAATAAAGCTGACAAGGCTCAGGCACCAAAGAGGAAAAGAACATGGTCATCCACTAGGAAATGTATAGTGAAAAATCAATCTCTAAGGGCCCCATCAGGATTATACATCATCCAAATCATTGTCTGTGGGATCGCTCGTTCAACGCCACCTAGAGTCGACATGGTAGTCCACCTGGATGCCTAGAAAGTCAAAAAATACTTCAAAATATTGCCATGCATCCTTCAATCCTATCCTTCAAGCCTGTCAGAGAATTCCATATGTGGTAAAGGATCCCACTATTACTCTCAGACACCATGATAGACTTTTCCATACATATGTCGATTCTGGGAAGACACCTCAACTTCTGCATGGACTAATCTTAAGATTCCATGCATCCACATATTCATGTTAATGTTAGCATGAGGTCATCTCTGGTTTCATGCATTTTTTAAATTACAAAGACTCTAAACCATGGGGAAAAAGACACGCGTATGAAGACAAAAGCACGAGGGAAAATTTGTCAGGCAAGTGGGACGATTCATTGACAGCCTACCAGATCCATTGGAAAGGACATGAAATATAACAAAATATTTGATAACATGTTGACCCATCATTCGTTCATAAGCACACTCATGCCTAAGGACTGACAAAATTCGGTAATCATCACCCCAATGTGCACATTCATGCGAACCCAAGATTTTCATAAATCCCGTTGAGTATAGAAAATTGTTTCTCCTCATTAGCTACCTACTCCAATATGTGTTGAGCCCCTATAAGAGAAGGCGACAGAGATCACCATCCATTCATCTACTAATGGTTTGGGTCCTAAATAAGAGTTACTCGAATGACAGGTGTTCTCGATAATGACCTACCTACATCAACTCCATACTCAAGTGTGGGTTATGAACCATCTTGGCTAGAGATGTTGGGAGGGTTTTTTCTTTGTCTCATTTTGAAAAAAGTGTCCTTCTCTAGTACCATTAGCATGATTTTGAATGTGAATGGTCATTCGAGAGTCCACCCTAAGGAGTATCGTTCAATCCCATCAGTGCACTCGAGAATCTTGAAGTAGAGGATACAATGAGTTGGCCCATTGTATCCGATGTCACCAAGCCTTGTCATCTGGAAGGAAACGTTTATCATAATATTCTAGGAGCTGAGTTAAAAGGCTTATGATGAAATTATGGGAATAAATTGAGCCACCTAGACATATTCAAGACAAGGCTCAATTGGATTAGAATAATACACCCAACAACAGTATCAACAAGACTCGCATGGTGGAACAAGTGGGTTTCTTCCTAGTAAAATCCAATAAAATCATATGAGAGGATGAAATAGTTTAGGAAACCAGGCGTGGTATCAAGATTCTGACAAGATGAACTGAAACTTCAAGAAGCAGTATTGGTCCAAGAAAGCAGTATTGGTTAGAGAATTTGTAAATCGACAAAGGAAGCTCATTTGTTGGGTTGAAATTTTGGGGAATCAAAGAGTATCTTATACTCGAGTTGTCTAATCAAAAAACCCCTTAGACAGACCAAGTCAAGGCTGTAGGTTGCAAAAGATTCATCCCTTGTGTTATTCTTTATTCTATGCTTCTTTTTGTGTATGTGCTCTTGTAAAATACATCCCTCTCATTTCATGGCTTCTTGGATCAAATCCCCATTAATAAAATCTCAAGTAGCAAGTTTTATGACATGTACAGTGTGATTGCATGTTGTTTAGCTTATGATGTTGAAGTGATTTCTTCTAAATATATGATCACTTCATGTCCTTTTTTCATGTGTTTAAATGATGTGTAGAGGGTACCTCCATGGATTTAGATATATCAAAATGTTAACGATCTGATATATTTGTAAAAGCTATTGAATCTTTAATTTTTTAGCATGTTATTCTGTCCATAGGTTGTGAGATTCACCTAAAAGTTTCCTCACACGTCTATCTTGTGTTTCTTCCAAATTCCCTCCTTCTCAAAATAAAATAAACTTGTCTAAAGAACTCATGGAAATATGCCTCTTCAGGTCGAATGTCTTGATCTTGTTTCTGGTATTTTTTGAGGGATGAGAGTTCTAAATAAGAGAGAGAGAGAGAGAGAGAGAGAGAGAGAGAGAGAGAANTTTGAGGGATGAGAGTTCTAAATAAGAGAGAGAGAGAGAGAGAGAGAGAGAGAGAGAGAGAATTCCCATTAAATTTTGCATAATTTATGTTGTAAACCAACATGGATTTAAGATTTGTTTTGGGTCTTAGCCCCTGAGGTTCCTTGGGATAGTTCCATTTACAGCCCGGAACATCTCAAGGGATAACATTTAATATGTTATGCAATGTAACCATACCCAATGTCTGTGGCGGCTTATAAATATATACCACTGAAAATAAAAAACACCAAACTATATGCAAAATATAACAAATGGTTACCAACCACGCACTAAAGGAGGAGAGATCCATGGATTTGAACCCATAACCTCCTCCCACATGTACTAACTCCCTAACCATTGCACCAAATGTGCCTCTTGTTTCGGGATTCCAACGAAATTGCATTTAAATTTATTTCGACGTTAGCATGAAGGTCATGCCATGGTTTGGATGACCTAGGCTATTCAAAGAGCATCAATTTCAAGACAAGACACAGAGTACGAGACATAGAATTCCATGTAGGGTACAATATGGATTTCCTTGATTTGCATGCCAAGAGTTGCAAGAGGTGTCTTAGGCATGGAGTTGTCTCATTTTGAATTCCATGTCCAAACATAGTCATGTTTATTCTCGTTCTTCTCAGTTTTTCGAGAGGAGCATAATGGTGACGTTTGTTTCTTTCTAAGATGTCATTTCTGAAGATTTTAGTTCATATTTCCTTGTATGCGAGTTTTAGCACATTGTTTTGCATGAATAAGGGGAGCATTTTGAGATTGTTCGGAATACAGTCGAGTTTATACTCATTTTTCCCATAATTTCGAGAGGATATCAATTGTAACCTTTGATTCTAGGGTTGAGTAGCAGAATTGAAGAGTGAATTCAAGATTGGTTTTGTAAGCCCATTTTCATTGTAATTTTGGCATTTGAGATTAATGAAGAGAGGTCTCATTGTTGAAATGGGACTCGAAGATGTAGCCTAGGAGAGGTAAAATCCATCATGAAATCTTGTTTTCTTTAGTTATTTTATTTTCTATTATGTTATCTCTCATTATTTTGCAAATTATTCATCATTTTATGAGGTTTTGGATAAGTAAAGGATTGACATGTGTTATGCAAATCTGTCAAAGACGATCAAGAAATATTTTGAATCGGGTTAGATGTTAACATGTATCTTTAAAGAATAATTTATCATCTAAGGATTTTTAGATCACTCTCCTATATTAATACTAGAGTCCAAGAATGGAACTAAAGTCCTAATTGAGAGAGAATTTCAAAAATATGGAAAGTCACCAAAAACATGAAATAGGTTAACTCCAAGAAGAATGTGGATATTGTGCACTTCCTTAGGAGAACAATATTCTCACTCAAGTGTGCTCTCTATCCATGAAATAGGAATTATCTCCTAAAATCAAGGAATGAAATTCTCTTCCTCTTAGAAAATAGGAATTTACCTAATGGTTGTTTATGAACCCATGGTTTTCGAAACCCATAATATTACATATATCTAATCACTGGATAAAAATAGACCCGCTATAAATATACCTACTGACTTGGGGGTTTCTCCCCTAGGAATAGTTTTGGGAACACCTTTCCTTTAGGGTATATACTTACCCTGGGGTAAATACCCTCAAGGGCACATCTAGTCCTAGGAGCAACCATGCTCCTGGGAGAGCCACCATCTCTGGGGGCACTCACTCATATGTAATACCATAGCCCTCTAAAAACACAAATGTAGGGGGATGCAAGGTTCATATGGGACTTTAGGAACCTCCTCTTCCTCCTAGTATTCATTTTCTCATACATCGTTGCCTTTCCTTAAAACATTAGACTTACCCGACTTGTTGCATTTGTAAAATGACCCTATTTCCCACAACCCTTTATGGCCGGCCATGCCTACTGAGCTACCATTAGACATGGCCAAATTTGATGGAAAGATGGTAGAATAACCCTCCACACACATCATGACATATCATTTTTGGTGCTCATCCAATTCCTTGATGGATGATAATGTGAGGTTGCGTATTTTCCATAGATCCCTAACCAAAAGTGATAACAAATGGTATATTGAATTACAGGGTGTTTCCTTCAAAAGTTTTAATGACTTGGCAATGGTGTTTCTAACACATTACCAAGTTCCCATATGTTATGATATTCAAATATAGATATTAATGTATATGCGATAGGATACCTCCACCCACATTCTCAATCATATACATGAGTGGAGATGAAGATGTAGGATGATCAAGACCAAGATTCAAGACAAACTCCTAATGTAATGGTTTGCAAAGTCCCTCTTAATACCCATTGTTAAAGACGTAGGGGTGGATATCGAAGCCAAACCCTTGGTTTTACAAATATGTAGGGCGACTATCTATATAATATTATCCCACGTGCTCCTAGGATGTCGATAGATCCCAAGAAGCCAAACCCAGGGCCCCACGTCAATGATGTGGTGGATTATGTATCCTATGCCTCCGTGGGCTAGTTACCTGACCATATGGGTCACATGTCTATTTCATCACACCCATGAGCTACTGCTTCTAATGATCAAACTGCTACACTCCCCACTCAAACCTCCAAGATGAATTCGGTGCTGTCCATGCAACTGAAGAATCCTCAACAACCTAGAGGGAAAAAGAAGAGGAACAAAAAGAACAATTCTAATATTTATTCAGGGAGCTCTCCCACCCAAAAAAAATCAAGGGATCCCCTAAAGAGAAGAAAAGGATTTGGTTCCCCTGCACAATATGTGGGGAGGACCATCCTACTCATTAGTGTCCTCGGAAGGATGAGGTCCATCAATTTTTGGCTCAACAAAAGGCCCCCCAACAGTCTACTATCCTAAATCATAATTTCCCCCCTCAAACTCAACACATGGTTGCAAAAAATCATGTCTCCCCGCAAGGGAGAATGACAGGTACCCCTCAGTATGAGGGGTCATCCTCGAATTAATTCATTTTCATGTGTGACCATACATTCAATTTGCATACTCGAGCAAAGAACGATGAAAATTTTGAGCCTGCACCTATTGTTCTAGAGCCAACATCTTCTTACCATCCTGGTGGCCCTATTTAGATTGAGAAGAAATCAATTGACACACTGCTTCACCCCCTGAAGGGCGTTCTTCGACGAACGACACGTAACCCAAATACAAAGGCCGCCCACAAATATAGTATTGTGGAAGACTTGGCCCAGGCACCATGTGATATGTCCACACTCAAATTCCTCCAAAACTGTTGAACGCAATGGAAATCATTTTTATCTGTAATAGGTGGGGTTGATCCCTTGGAGTCATGTTTGATAACCTTTGATTCTGATTAGGTTCATCATAGGCTCTCCCATCAAATTTATTTCCATATCAAAGTGAGAATGATGAGGAAAAATATATTTTTCACTGTGATCAATGAAGGAGCCTCAAATTGGATTATGTATATGCCATGTTAGAAGGCCCTTGACTCTCCAAATATCAACACCTTTGCGACATTACTAAAAGAATTAGATGGACATATGTTCCAGCCCCATATGAATATCACCGCCTTACCCATTGAGTCAGGTGGTAAGGTTGCCTCTGTTGTTTTTGTTATAGCCTTAATTTCCACCCTACAAGGTCAGAAGGGAACATAAAAAAAGAAGAAGGGAAAGACAAAACTCTAGCTCAAGATTTGGATCATTTTTGTAGGGTGTCACTTGTCATACATGGACAACCAGTGACATGTTGTGGGTCATCTATAGTGCGACCCGTGGCACCCTCTGTAATCTTCTATATTAGTGGAGTTTCGAAGAGGTAAGTGAGGGATTAGTTGGTTCTTCATGCATGAACCTTGGAACTCACATCATTCAATCCCCCATTGGTCTCTAGAATATATAGAATATCTCTCAAGCCTCTTCCAAGAATCTATAAAAGGAAGGATAGTATTGAGCATGTGGATGAAGAATCATTTATAAATCTATGCTACCAAAATTCAGAGGTGCTTCTCCATCTAAATCAGTTGCAGTCAGGATGCCTAACTTGGTTGAAGAGTTGAGGAGGAGCAAGGAGAAATGGGTAAAGAGGAGGGCATATGCACTAAGAGGTATTGTATTGATATACTTGCATTATTCAGATTAATATATCATTGGTTTCCCCACATCCTTTTCTATCATTTTATATGGCCCAACATGAAAAAACACATTGTTAATGTTATCATCTATATAAGTTATCTAAAACTAATTAACTCTTGAATATATTTTATTATATTAATATGTTAATGGTGGAATATGTGGTTAAATTTGATAGGTAAATACCTGTTTTTTCCTTTTTTAACCACCAAATACTGACAATTTTAAAATCTACACGTCAATAGTGATGTCCACTTAATTTTTAAAACCATCATATTGATGGGAAAGTTGAAAATTTACATGTATACACGCACACACACATAGATACATACATACATACATACATGTATGTATGTATGTATGTATGTACACACACACACACATGACTTGGACCACTTGTTGTGTTACTAGATGTTGGGTATTTGGGCGTATTGCATGCTAGAAAAATCCACCTATATATATCATATGATTCACAATGCAACATGCCCATCATGCAAATTATAACTTACATCTGTCTATTAGCACAGTTAGTCTTCCTCTAATTCACCTAATCCTATGATTGAAATTTAGATTGCCTCTAGTTAACCCTTTCTTCATCAAATCAGTGATGTGGTCCTTGAGCTTAAATTTAATTATGAGTTCCTTATCGAACGCACAATTATGAGAGTGGACTGTACTCTTCGAACTTAAATTCACTTACGTGTGCCTTGACTAAATACACAAGTCTGTGAGTGGATTGTATTTTATTGCAAATTGGTGAGCCAATAATCCAGAGAACTAGATCATCGATTCAATCTAGCATGTTGTGGGAGGGTTAAATAAAAGAACTAACATTTTTAGGTTGACTGGCTTCCATTGTCATGCAACGTTCAAGTGGGCATAAAGGTATGGAGAATATTCCAATAGGTTTAATCTCTCTCATTGCTCTTCACTTATTATTTTCGAAGCGACCCCCTTCCAAGTAATATATGGTCGAGTGTTTAGAGTCTCTCTTCTCATTTTGATCCATAATGATGCAATCTTGTAGCCTACACGCTATCACATTAGTTATGGAAGAAGATCTCGAAAAAAATTTGGACGTCCACATGTATTCATATCTCATAGACATCATGTGCATAGCACACCAATACTCGAAGATGGGTTGGATATGGAAGCCAACAGACCTGGACATCCACATATATCACAAGGTGTTATGGGAGCATAAATATAGAACCGAGTATCACAAAATATGTGACCACTTCCTAGCTCCATTGTACAAGTTCATTTTCTGCACACCATCCCCATGTATGACTGACAAAGCATTGGTCGTAATCAGAAGAATAAGGGATTGGTATTTGATGGAACATGGCACAAACATTAGAATATATAGAGCCATGAAAGCCCCACATTTGCTTCCTCCATTTGTACTAGACAAATTAGTGCACCAAGAAGTGACTTACCAAACTGTGATCAATGGAGTCATGGAAATACTTTATCAAGATAAGAAATCTATATGGCCCCCGCTCCCATTATGGATTGGCGCTTACTCATTTACAAACACCAAGCAATCCCAAGAGGAAGTGGATACATTTCTCTCATACCACTTTGGAGAGGAGAGATTCAAAAGGAATGACCCAAATAAAGTCATTGAGGAACACTTTAATAAGATTGGCGTTCCTTGGGAATATACATCAAAAATTTGGGAAGAATAGGAAGTACATTGAGGTGCTAGAATGTATGATGAAGTCATTTCCAAGAGGCAGTGAAAACCCATCAGAAGAATCGTCGATAAATAAAAATCCCACAAAGAGGCCCATAAGAAAGTAGAAGAAGAAGGAACAACAAAGGCATTAGCTGTAACTATATCGGTGCAATTAGAATCAACAAAAGAAGAATATCCAACAATACAAAATAAGAGGAGAAAGAAAGAAAAAATGCATAAGAAAAAGGTGGATGCATCGAAGAAGAAAAGGAAAACCAGCGAAGCCAAAGCCAAGGATAATGTGGATATGGAAGCCACAACAACAACAACAAAATCAGCAGTAGAGGAGAAATAAGTTATTAAAAGAGAAGTTGAACAAAAGGAAATAGCCAAAAAGACCATAACAAAGGCGACACAAAAAACAACACAAGAAGCTACAGACAAATCAATTGAAGAAGAAGAACACAAAAGGGATGAAAAATCTCGGAATAACAAGGCAACTCCAATAAACACAAATATTCTAGAGACATTGACAGGAGGTTCTAATAGTCACAATTCGGTCGATGGCCTGGACCTGGGTTTTCACAACCCATACAAACCGAGCAAAGTTCCCAATCTAAAGAATTTCACATATGAAAAATTCACGGGAAGGATTGTACAAGAACATGTAAAGAAAGTGTCGGTTAGGGGGCGAATCCAATTTCAATTCTCATCCACACCCCTACAACAAAAAATATTAGTGAAGACGCAATTGTGATAGCTTCTGTCGGCACTTCCTTCACAAGATCAATAGAAGACAATGTCCATAATCCATGGCGCCAAAATCTGGAGGAGGCCAAAATCATAAAGTTGGAATAAAATCTCCAACAAGTAAATATAGATGAAGGCAGCTTGCAAAGCTTCAAGGATAATGCAGAGAAGGTCAGGACATAACTAGAAGAGGCTATCATTGACATGTACGCCCACCTACATCTAGTTCAGCAAACATCTGCCACCATCATAGATTAGCATAGAAGAGTGCAGGCCAAGAATGCATAGTTAAACAGTATCTGGGAGAGTGTGGACGATGTGGAAAGATGGATTGCATAGAACTTGGATGCACCAGTCGAGCTTCCTCATCCTTCGAGAATGGAAAGAAAGATAGATCTCTATTCGTTGGAGCACTTCTAGCAAGTTAGACGAAAGATATACATAGATACAACCAACTTGATGGTGATATGTTCACAACTGCACAAAGTGACACAAGAATTGATCAAAAAGTGTCAACTCCCCCCATTAGAAGATCTTGGAAAAGATCTCGCAATAGAAGGACTGGTCAATAAAATATAGAGGAGAACAAATCATAGGTAAGAAATCACCGAGTCAGCCACCAAGGTAATGATGGAATTAGTCGAGCAACATCTCATATAACCAACCAAAGTCCATACTATGATTTAGGCATTCATGGCTACGTTATCAAAAGATATGCAGACCCTCAATGACAACACGACCATGCATGCATCTACCCTTGAAGAGTTGGCATACAGTAGAATCATATCACTTTATGATCAATTGGAGATATGGACAATATACATCACAAGCAAGAGTCCATGAATAAGAAAAATAATAATTGAAAATTGATGTTAACTGTATTCTATTTTGTCTTTTTCCAACCACTTTTATATTTGTATTTTTCCTTACATGTGTCACAAAGATAGTAAAGGAAGGTGGAAGGTTTCTTTTGTAACAACTTCTTGAGGAATGCAAGAAATCATTTTTAGGAGTTAGGAATAATTGTATAAATAAGGGAAGAGACCCATTTTGAAAGGGGTCTTCAAGCATTGTATAGACTCAATAACTATTTCAAGGAAGTATATTGTGTTAATTAATATTGAGAAGCCCTCGAGACCAACTTTTGACAAACAGAAAAACCTATGTATATTGTTGGTTGATGTGAACTATTTCCAGCAAAATGTTTGTTGTCCACATGGTCTGTAAGAACATACTTTGCTTATAGAATTTTATGATGCAATAAATGTTATCCTTGTAGTCTTGTTATTCTTTCTCATATTTAATGTCTTGTTCATATGAGTTGTTGATGTATGCAAAAAAATGATTTAGAATTTTCTGGTTATGTATTTGTATGCATGTGTTTCTAACTTTGCTCCTTCTGGGTATTTTTGGAAACATTTAGTCCGATTTCAACTAATTCGATTAATATAACTTGATTCTAGCTAGGATATGATAGAGTAGAGTAGTTTTGTTTCCTTTTTATGCATTTACATACTCTTCATCTACATCTTTCTTTTGCATAACCATCGATCTTTTCACCCTCACAACCAATAATAACAGTCAGGCTAGAATCGAGATGGGTCTCTTGAGTCATAAACCAAATAGTGCATAGTCTAATTGGGACTGTGTATAGGGGAGTACCCCTTACTATTGTTGGGCATTTCTGCCCCGTCAACAAACCGAATGTTGTGTCACTGCATGTTGGGTGTTTGGGTATACTGTGTGCTAGAAAAATTCCCTCGTCCCTATCATATTATTTCCAATGCAACATGCCGATCATGCAAGTTGGAACATACATATGTCTTATAGCACAACCAGTCTTCCTCTAATTCACCTAATCATATGATTGAAATTTAGATTGTCTCTAGTTAACCCTTTCTTCATCAAATCAATGATGTGATCTTTAAGCTTAACTTCACTTATGTGTTCCTTATCAGATGTGCAAGTCTGTGAGTTTCTTCTATTCTTCAAGCTTAATTTCACTTATGTGTTCCTTGATCAAATGCACAAGTCTGTGAGTGTCTTGTATTTTATTTCCCATTGGTCAACCAATAATCCAGAGAACTAGATCCCCGATTCAATCTAGCATGTAGTGGGAGGGTTAAATAAAACAACTAACTTTTTTAGGCTAATTGACTGCCACTGGCATGCAACTTTCAAGTGGCATTAAAGGTAGAGGGGATATTCCAATATTTTTAATCTCTCTCATTGCTCTTCACTTTTTCTTTTCGAAGCGACCACCTTCCAAGTAATATATGGTCGACTGTTCATAGAATCTCTTCTCATTTTGAGCCACGATGATGCAATCTCGTAGCCTACACGTTGAATTGTGAGAGGGGAGAAAATATTGGGGCCTGGGGGTTACAAATTCTGAATCCCACTACACAAAACCACATGTTGCACCCACAATGGGTCTTGGGCAGGCTAGAAAAATCCCATCTTTGTCACATCTGGAATCCCACAGGGTAAAAACAAAATGCTAAGAAGATAAGATTGAGATTCAAGAATACTATCTTGTGCTGACATGTAACCGCCCAAATTTGTTTTCAAACTGAAATAGGTAAGGTTCATGAATATTTGATATAAAATTGCAATTGCACTATGATTTTTGAAGTGAGCATTGTCATGCTCTTGTTGTTTGAATGACAATTGTAATTATATGAAAGTTTTGATAATTGTGACCCAATAACAACATATTAAATGAGTGCACTTGATTTATCTCTTCTTTTATTCTAAAAGATCTCAACCAACACAATATTTAAGTGACCCGAAAAAATAAATATAAATCTTCATGTGAAGAGCACTTTTAAAAATGTGTGGGTAAGAGTTATTTATTTATAAAACCATAACTTAAGTTAATATAAAAAAAAGCTCTCACTTATTACTTATTGACATGATCAAGATTGAATAGATTTAAGATAAATTGACAACTATTTGTCACCATCTTAGTTTAATATAAAAAACCTTCACGTATTTACATTATCATAATTGAATAGATTTAAGATAAACTGATAACTGTTTGCCACCATAACATAAGTTAATATAAAAAAACTCGCTTATTTACATGATCATGTAATGTAATTGAAAAAATTTAAGATAACTTAAGTTAATATAAAAAAGCTCTCACTTATTTACATCATCATGTAATGTAATTGAATAAATTTAAGATAAACTGATGACTATTACCTAGAATCTGAAAACATACACATGCAGCAACATCATTATTTGTAAACAAAACTAATACCTAAAAATAATTTGTTAATGATAAAGAAACGGATAGAATAAGTTTCCACTCCAGCCTTCTTTAAATCTAGAATCTATAACCTATTTCTTTATATCATAAAACCTTCAACTACTAAAAATAATTTAACATATTCCATCTTTATTTATATCTTATTTAAAAAGGAAACTTAAAATAAAATCTGTGAAGACATATTCTAATTTTGAGTGAGGATGATCTGCTAGATTATTTATTTATGGACGATATAAATTTAGGTAATAGTAAAAATGGATAGCTCCGTTTGATTATTTATACACCACGTACATTTAGGTAATAATAAATTGTCATGCAATTCTGAACAATTGTTTTTTTATAATATTAATATAAAAATTGGGCATGCAATATAATTTAATATTAATATAAAATTTAAAATTTGATATGCAATATAATTGAATATTAATAGATATGCAATGTTAAAATTTAATATCAATATAAAAAAATTGATATGCAAAATTAAAATTTAAAGAGTTAAATTGAAATATAAAAAGTTATTTTACTATAAAGTTAATTAATCTATATTTATAAATAGTATGAAAAGCTTCAATAGTTTAAATATTTTTATTTTGTATTTCTTAACAAAACAAAACAAATATTCGATTAAGTGAAAATTACAAAAAATAAATATAAAATTACTTAATGTATATTTATAGATAGTATGAAAAGCTTCAATAGTTTAAATATTTTTATTTTGTATTTCTTAACAAAAACAAATATTCAATTAAGTGAAAATTCCAAAAAATATTTATAAAATTAATTAATGTATATTTATAGATAATATGAAAAGCTTCAATAATTTAAATATTTGTATTTTGTATTTCTTAACAAAAACAAATATTAAATATTTTTTTATTCTGTATTTCTTAACAAAAACAAATATTTAATTAAGTGAAATTTTCAAAAAATAAATACTAAATTTTTTAAGTTAGTTAGACATGTAATAAAGTTAAAGTTAACTAGTTTAGGAAATCAATTCCAATAAAAAAAAAAATTGTATGAAGTTCAAAGCATTCAACTAACTTATAAAATTAATAAAAATTAAATTTATAAATGAAAATAATTTCTCAATTAAATATTTTTCAAAATATAATTATATATTCATAGCATTTATAATTATAAGGAAATTATTGGCATAGAGCTCCAGCGAGTTGTGGCATAGAAGACTTGGACATATTAATTTCAAAGCTCTTCCATATCTAGAGAACATGGTATGTGGAATGCCCTCTATTTCTCTTAGTAAAAATGAAATTTGTAAGGGATGCATTCTAGGTAAAAATATAAAGAAATCATTTCCTAGTAGTGACAAGAGATCTCAAGGAATCTTAGATCTGGTTCATTCTAATGTATGTGGTCCCATGTCATCTCCTTCACTCAATGATTTTTTGTATTATGTCATTTTTATTGATGATTACTCAAGAAAATGTTGGATATATTTCCTTAAAGATAAAAGTGGCACATTTGATAAAATCAAAGAGTATAAAGCCTTTATTGAAAACCAGACAAGGAAACACATCAGAATCCTTAGAACAGACAATTGAGGAGATTTTGAATCTCTCCAGCTTGAGGATTTTTGAAGTCATCAAGAATCAAGAGACAGTTGGTTGTGCCATATAACCCTCAGCAAAATGGAATTCTTGAGAGGAAAAACAGGACAATTTGTGAGGCAGCGAAAGCAATGATGTTTGACCAGGATCTGCCAAATTATTTATGGGCAGAAGATACCTCCACTACCATGTATATTCAGAACAAGTTTCCACATGCTATCTTGAAGGACAAAACTCCTGAAGAGGTCTTCTCAAGGATAAAACATGAAGTAGGGCATCTAAGGATATTTGGGTGTCCTATGTATATTCATGTCCCTAAGGAAAAGAGAAAAAATATGGAACCCTAGGGCAAGAAAGTGGTTTTTGTGGGGTACAGTGAGAACTCCAAGGCTTAGAGGATTTATGTACCAGGATAGAGGAAAATATAGGTAAGCAGAGATGTGAGTTTCCATGAGGAAGTTGCATTTAAGAAATCCAAAGAGCTTCAGCAGGAATCAGAAGCAGTTCAGCCAGCTTCACACTCTTCTGAAAATGAAGAGTCAAATGATCAGAGGGAGGAACCTCGTGAAGGTCTAAGTAATGAGCCCCTAGAACCTATTGAAGTGTTAGTAAGAACTCTTGAAGAACCTCCAACCAAAAGGAATCAAGGGTGGCTTAAAGAAATACTGCAGGAAGCAGAAAGGATAGTTGCTCCCAAAGGAACTTTCAGGGAAAGGAAGAGGCCTCATATGTTTGGAGGCTATGTTGCACTAATGAGTAGCATTAGTGATGACGAACCTTCTTCATTTGAAGAAGTGGATAAATTACAAGTATGGAAGGATGCCATGCTTGAGGAATATAGGTCTATTATAAAGAACAATGTTTGGGGCATTGTGTCGAGGCCAAAAGAAAAATCAATGGTTTCTTCCAAATGGATCTATAAGATCAAACATGCAGCTGATGGAAGTGTGGAAAATTTCAAAGAAATATTTGTAGCTATAGGCTTCACTCAGAAAGAAGGAATCGACTACAAAGAGACTTTTTCCCCTGTAGCCAAGTATACCTCCATTTGAACTATTATTTCTTTAGCCTTCGTTCTTGGTTGGAAGCTACATCATATGGATGTAAAAACAACATTATTGAATGGAAAGATTGAACAAGAGGTCTTTGTGGAACAACTATATGTTTTTGTACTGCATAACAAAGGCACTCATGTATGCAAGCTAAGGAAATCCTTATATGGTCTTAAGCAAGCTCCCAGAGTTTGGTATGATAGGATTGATGGCTTTCTTAAAATCCTGGGCTTCCATAAAAGTGATGTTGATGCAAATTTGTACTTTAAGGTAAGAGGTAACCAACCTGTTATACTAATATTGTTTGTTGATGATCTCTTTCTAACAGGAGATGAAGGGATAATAGCCTAGTGTAAGAGGGATCTAACCTCAGAATTTGAGATGAAAGACTTAGGCTTGATGCATTACTTCCTAGGATTGGAAGTGTGGAAAAGACAAGGCGGGATATTTCTGGCACAAGGAAAATACACAGTGGATCTACTAAAGAGGTTTGATATGATGGATTGCAAATCCATGTCTACTCTGATGGTTACCAACCTGAGGATGTTGCATGATTCCGATAGAGGTTCAGATTTCGTGGATCCCACCATGTATAGGCAGCTGATTGGATCATTGATGTACATGATCCACACTAGGACAGATATATGTTATGCAGTGATTGCAATGAGTCAGTTCATGACTGAACCAAGATAGAGACACTGGGTGGCAGCAAAGCACATCTTGAGATATATCAGAGGGACCATTACTTATGGTCTGATATATACATCTAGTGGTGGCTTATTTTTGCATGGGTATGCAGATGTTGACTGGGCAGGAAGCCCAGTGGATCGGAAGAGTACTTCCGTATACTGTTTTAGTTTAGTATCTACTATGATCTCTTGGTCAAGATGGAAGAAGGGATCCATTGCACAGAGTACAGTAGAGGTTGAGTACATTGCAGCAAGTGGTGCTAGAAAGGAAGCATTATAGCTCAGAAAATTGGTTTCTGGGTTGTTTGGAGAGAAGCTCGAGACGACAGTGGTTCACTGTGATAATCAAAGTTGCATAAATTTGACAGAGAACTCGGTATTTCACGATAGGTCAAAACATATTGACATGAGGTACCACTACATCTGAGACTTGGTCCAGAGAAAAACTGTAAAGTTACAGTACATAACCACAAGTGAGAAGATAGCCGATATATTGACCAAGCCTCTGACCTCGAAATAGTTTGTGTAGCTAAGAGGCAAGCTTGGTGTGGCTAAGAATGACTCCCTCACTGAGAGGGAGTGTTAAATTTGGTAGCATCGACAGTCATTCTCCCATAAGAGGCCATATGGGCCACCCTGAGGCTATCCAGGGAGATTTGGAGAATCAACCAGTCTTGTTAGGTATTGACAAAATCCAGGGGGAACGTACAACCTCTATGAATCAAACCAAAATTCAGGATGAATGAGATGTTATGTTAGTCAAATGAAAAAGTCAAGGGGAACGCACAACCTTGTGAGCATAAACAGTCTAGTGCAAAAGTCAGGGGGAATGTACAACCTTTGTGAGCATAGACAGACTAGTGCAAAATTAATGGGGAACGTACAACCTCTGTGAGCCTAGTCAAGCTTTGTGATCCATGAGCAAAAGTCAAGGCATATAGCAAAAGTTAGATTGAATATAAAATTCCTATGATCTAGAAACAAATGATATTCCTAATATTGCAAATGATATAAATGTATTGATCTAGTGCGTTGGCACGTGTAACATTATCCACCATGAAGAGAATTTTGAATTTCCCTGTAAAGAGTCGAGTTGTAACTGAAGTCTCAAGTCTAGTTCTATTTTAGAACTAAAAGTGTAATGTTGAGTTCCAATTGAAGTCTTAAGTCTAGTTCTATTTTAGAACTAAAGTGTAATGTTGAGTTGCAACTGAAGTCTTAAGTCTAGTTCTATTTTAGAAATAAAGTGTAATGTTGAGTTGCAACTAAATTCTTAAGTCTAGTTCTATTTTCGAACTAAAGTGTAATGTTTATTTGTATCTAAAATCTCAAGTCTAGTTCTATTTTCGAACTAAAGCATACCAGTCTCAAGTCTAATTCTATTTTCGAACTAAAGTGTAATGTTGAGTTGTAACCAATCTCAAGTCTAGTTCTAAGTTTGAACTAATGTATGAAGTTGAGTTATGATTAACTCATGCAAATAGGTTACTATTTCAAGTCTCTCCTCTTCTCCTCTTCAGCCTATATAAGCAGAGGTCAACCCCTCTCTTCAATACAATTTTGATATGCAGGTTAAGGGTGAAGCTATAGAGGCACATATCAATGATAAAGAGGCAACATACCAAAGAAACATATAAGTGTTGTATATCAACAATAGAGGCAACATATCAGAGGTGTATTTCAACAAGGTCTTTTAGGTCTTTGTCAGGTCAAAGTCATTTTGGCAAGATCTTTAAGAGAATAACATACATGGTGGATATTTGTAAGTGATCTTACATTATTAATGCAATAAAGGAATATTGTTTGCTGGGGTTTTTCTCTCTGTACAAGGTTTCCCTAGGGTATATTTGTTGTTGATGTGCATGCTTACTCATCTACATAGTTATTGATATTCGATTATGATTTGGTATTGTTGAAGTTTATTAAGATGGAATCAAAGTGTTGAAGAAAATAAAAGAATTAATCAGCATAAGAAATAAAGCTCATAATTTAACACTAACCATCACTCTCGTATACTTGATAATGATTGCATGGTTGTTGTCCAACATCTCGTCAGTGCAATGGCTAGCATCTACCTTGATGTCAATCATGAGTTTCAACATGTAAGCAATCCTCCCTCAGACGATTGAGAACGACCCTCCTCTCCAGATCAACAACTATTGTAACTCATTGTTTCAACTCAAGAAATAAATAGGTTATAGATTTTATTTTGAACTTAGCAGTCCCACAGCCTTACGCTATAACATCCCATTTCAGTTTTAACCTTGCCTCCGTGACTTTTTTAACCCATTTACCAACACCCAATATGCCTGCTACTTGACACTCAACCGGGGATTTGATATACTGCAAACATTATGTGTCCAGGAGAGGGAAACAACACAAGGCTTATCGACCTTCTTTGGGCTCCACACACAGGCTTCACAACTAATTTATTATTGGTTTGAAAGGAGATTTCAACAATTTATTTATCTTAGAAATTAACATTCCTTCAAGTTCATTTACAACTTCATTTTATTTGCTTCAAAATAATACAAATTGCTCACAATAGGTTATGTAAGGCATGCACTATTCTTACAGTTCCACAATCACTCAAATGCAAAGACTTTCCAATGAAACCAACATACATTCCATCAAACATACTTGCACATTTATAGGTGCATATACAAACACCAACAATTTCATTTCACTTAATTACATAGAGCATTCAAATACTTATCTTTTCACAAGTTGTAGCTAGCCAATTGATTGTGGGTGTTTTCCTTTCAACCCAAACATAGGCTCAAATGCACTCATTATCAACATTCTGGTCACCCCCGTGCCAAACCATGATACCACCAAGTAATCTCTCTCATATTCTCAGGGAGATTGGTATGTGAAGGTTACTCTTCTTCACCTCTCCTAGCTCATGCCTCATTGAGGTTTATCAAATGCCTTTTCAGTAGAAAACTCGTGGCCTCTTAGATCAGTTTGGGTTCCTAGGATCTCAAACCAGTCCTGCCACTAATTATTACTCTGAAACTCACCCCCTATCTATCCATACATGGGCTCTCTTCTCTCCCCACACCCGTGTGCTTATTCTCTCACCAAAAAATTCTCAACCTTCCCCTTTTCTTCCTTTTTTCAGGATAAACTCGTGGGGTCGACCTTGTTGAAATAATGTAACTGCAAAGAGTATTCTTATTATTATTGATATATTATTTATAGGATCAATCCTCATTGTGGATTGATCATGTCGGTAATTGTATTAGGACCAAATCCCCTTTTGCGGATTGGTCAACAGACAAATGTAATAGGCAAAATAAGAAGTCGACCCCAGTAGTTATTATTGAGACCCAGAAATATAATAAAGGTGGGTTTACCCACCCAGAGTGAGAGATCGGCCCTGCCAGTGAAGACCCTTTACACATGACAGACTCATATATAGAGAGAGGCTAGCGCCTCACTTTATCACATAACACACTTGCTCATTTCTAAAAGGTAAGATGCAACTTACCAGTTGGAGAGTGGGAGAAGAGTGGCGCATCTTTTGGAGAGGACTAGCTATATTGGTTTGAGTTATATCTTGACATTGTATTGGCAATTTATGATAAGGAAGTTTTTGCTGGGTTTTCTTCCCCTAGAGGGTTTCCCAGGTGTTAGCGTCAGAAGTCACCCCTAGATTGCTTGCAGGAGCAGAGCCCAATGCCCATCAGTTTTATGTCACGATTTGTTTAATGGGGTGATCGATTGGTACAGACTCGAGAAGGTATAGCTTTAACTCAGGAAACCGGGCCTGGTATGTAGAAAACAAGGGAGGTCTTGATCCAACTTTCGTCAGTAAATGGATTAAAGGGTGGTAGATGGAAGACTTGTGAGAAGGGCGAGCAAGACTGCCTCGGGCGACAGGCCTTCGGAAGCTTGAGGGAGAAAAACTCAGAGGCCAAGATCCTCTTGGTCCAGAGCTTCAAGGAGTTGAGGGGTGACTCGACTGAATCCTTCAATTCCAAGTCGTTCAGCGCTTAGAAAATCACAGGAACCGATTAGAAACAATGCAACTGTTACAGTGATCCAACCTACATCATCCTATAACAGCTGCAACTCGACTGGATCCTCCAATTCAAAGTTGTTCTAACACAGTAAAAAAAGAGATGGAAAAGAAGCTGACATCCATAAAATAAGAAGTCTCAAATGCCTTGTACATTAACCAAAGTGACTAGTGCTTCATCAAAACTTTACAATCGGGAGCTTTGCTCAACCACCGATATCCCTCAAAAAATATCAAAATTAAGTATATATATACTCCCAAACATTTTTCCCAACAAAGGCCTACTGGAATTTCAGGGCGAGGAGTCTCTTCAATCAAATCTGGCCTGCACTCCCCTGTCATACACCACCTTAATTCTACATGGCTCGCGTTAGGGGGTAGTTGAGCCTTTAAATGATGAATTAGCGTGTGCAGACTTTCCTGGCGAGTCGAGGACTCGGTGTGGCTTCCGTGAAAAGAACCAGTACAGGGGACCTTCTCGGGTAGACTTTCAGTCGGAACATCCATACTTCATAATTAATGAGTGAGGCAAGGTTTCAACCACCCTCTCTCTTTTTCATTCATTCCCAGCAGGTACCAGGATTTAGATCACAGTGAATCGGGGTCTGGAGAACATGGTGCTCCCTTTTTGAAACTCAATTCGGCGCTTTTGGCCTCCCTTTTGTACAGCACTTTCCTTTTTCTCGAGTGACCATGGGCCGTGACCTTACCCCAATTTCCAGAGTGCTTTCGGCGTTTCAGGGTTCGTGGGTAGGAAAGAGTGGGTCTTCTTTCTTCGAAATCGCGATGGGAGAAATGTTGGGAGGTCCTAACGATCGCCACGCATCCCCCCACTGATCTGACGGTTCTGAACTGATTCGGCAATACTGCGGGCCTGGGTCTGAGACGTCTTCGATGCTTCGTGCTTCGGGGATATGAGAGAGTCGTTCCTTATGCTTTGAAATCACGAAGGGAAAAAAGGTGAAGAATCTAATCACGTGCCACGTGTTCCTCGAGGATGAATCGGCTAAGATCACTCTCGGCGCTTTTGGGACCCGTCTTGCCAAACGATAAACATTAGCGCCCCTCCTTTAGGCCTTCTCCTCTATGACCAGGCGCCAAAACCATGGGCCTAATCTTGGGCACTTTCGGCGTTTCGAGATTCGAGGTTTCGAGAGGTGAAATGATGAGGTGATCTTACCCGTCGAACTCCCAAATGCCGACGTGACACGGATGTGCGCCACGCATCCTTTAGATGAATGGCCCAAATAGTATTCACTATTATAAAGGGGTCTTCCCCCATTTATAGGCTCGGCTTGATGTGACCTGGGGTTAGGACCATGGGCTCGGCTCCAAAGGTGCTTCCAGTGTTTCGACGATTTCAGCTATAGAGAATGGGAGGCTCCTTGTATCCCAAAACACTGATCCCCGATACACTGACTGGCCGCCACCTGTTCCAATTGGATCAGACGACTCGGATTTGCCTTGAACTATGGACACTACCCTTCGTGCTAAATCCCGGGCAACTTGACAGCCTCGAAAACCCGATGACCATTGATTTGCTTTGCAGTTGAATCTCGACAGCTAACAACCAACACTTTGCCCGCTTGCTTGACTTGCAACTGGAAAAGGGATTCTCCCATGCTGCGCTCAAGCGCTTCCCATGCTACTTGCAGGCCTGGGTACCTTTATGTCAAAGACAAAAATTGTCGCTAACATTAGGCTCCATGGGGGATAGAGTCTTCCCTGTGATGCTCTAAGAACTCATTCTGCAACTTCAGTGCCTTGCTGTTGGGCTATGGAGTCAGGCTCAAAACATCCCGCTACTGAAAATGCAGGCCGAAAAATAAAAGCAACAAAATAAAGATACATGCTCAAAGAAGCTTATTTATATACAATCCTAAACTAATAAAACACTTTACATGGGGCTAGGTAAAAGCAGACTTCCACCATAGCCAATCAAGTAACTTCCTGAAGGGAAGCTCTTTCTTTCTATCGATGATCACCAGAAGATGGTGTAACCGTGACAACAGAACGGCTACACTCTTCAACTTCTCCTCACAGGGTGAAGTTGATATGTAATAGGGAAGCTCCAAGGCATAAAGGACATGCCACTCCATGTACTTGCTGACAGGATCATAGAATGAGTGGAAAACCCTTTGAAAAGGGTAGCAGCAGGCCTTCTCTGCTCCACAGCTACTCCTACAGGGCAAAACTTCATGAGTCTGCATAGGTGAATGGGCGGGCTCTGGGCAGGAAGTCACCTGTTCCACTGGCTCTTTCTGCTCTTCTTCTTGGCTCTCCCCCAGGTTTGATTCATATTCATCATAAATAGGGACCATGGGGTGGTTCTGCTTGCTGACTGGCTCTTTAGTATCTTTATAGTGATCAAATGTAGGATAAGCTTGATGTTCATCATCACTATAATATACATCAAAAAGGGGGTGTCCTTCATTGATATGATCCTCCTCTAGAATAGTGATCCCATAAAAAAAAATCGTTTTAGGGATAGTGGGACCTGCTGGTTCTAGCTGCTCATACATAATCTTTTTATCTTTAATCCCAGGTAAAAATATATCGTGAGAAACCCCCTGGAGGAAAAGAGAAGAATCCTCTTCCACAACTAACCCCTCTTTTAAAAAGAGAGGGTCTTCGTCATCATGAGCAGAGCTGCTAAGAACCTCTGCTTCAACCCGATATCCAGGTGAGTCATCTACCATGGACCACATTTGCTCTATAAACTCACAATTTCCACAAGAGGCATGTTGATCGTTATGAATATCTAAAAGAATAGAGGCATATGATATAATGTCATATGCTTCCATTCTAGGGATAACATAATTAATATCATTCAACACCCCTATATTTTCTTGGAAAATGCTTTCCTCCATAGTAAAAGCTTCATCATGGACCTGGTCTTCAGGGCCAGCAGAGGCTTCATGAAGCGAAGAAAACTCCTCAAAACAGTTTTCATACAAACAATCAGTTGGAAAATAATCTTTACAAAATGAATTGAAAGTTGTATGAAAACCTTTTAAGAGCGGATATTTATAGCGGGAAGAGACCGGCACCATTCAAGAGAAGCTCCCTTCAATGAATACCTGAAGAGCTTAATCTGGGCATCTTCATGCATGATATTAAGTCGATGAATAACTTCATGAAAGTTCAGTAAATGCTCAACTGGTACCTCCCAACTCTTTGCGTGAAATTCAGGGAGGAAATTTTCCCATATTTCTCTATTAGGAAGTGCATTAGGAAAACCAACTACCCGAGAAAAGTCACAGAAAGCAAACCTTTGAGCCAAAATTTTCTCCATATCGAACCAATGGAGTTGCCAGGTGAAAGATGCGCAGCTTCAAATGTGCCTGGTCCTTCTTCACCATCAAAGGGTAGATCTTAACGTTGTCGTTACCCCAGGAAGCTTCTCAGGCTGAGAAAGAAGCCGCTGAAACCTTCTCGAGAAATCTCCTCTGGGTTATCTTTCAGGTGTGCCAACAGTAGCCACAGCTGAAACAGTGAAGTGGAAACAATGGAGTCGCCAGGTGCATAGTAGCAATATTGATAATTCTGATATCTGATGCACCTTCAGAATCAGTTCATCATTGTCGTTCAATCCCAGGGAAAATTTTCAACTTCGTCCCCGGCAACGGCGCCAGAAATGTTAGCGTCAGAAGTCACCCCTGGATTGCTTGCAGGAGCAGAGCCCAACGCCCATCAGTTTTATGTCACGATTTGTTTAATGGGGTGATCGATTGGTACAGACTCAAGAAGGTATAGCTTTAACTCGGGAAACCAGGCCTGGTATGTAGAAAACAAGGGAGGTATTGATCCAACTTCCGTCAGTAAATGGATTAAAGGGTGGTAGATGGAAGACTTGTGAGAAGGGAGAGCAAGACTGCCTCGGGCGACAGGCCTTCAGAAGCTTGAGGGAGAAAAACTCAGAGGCCACGATCCTCTTGGTCCAGAGCTTCAAGGATCTGAGGGGTGACTCGACTGAATCCTTCAATTCCAAGTTGTTTAGCACTAAGAAAATCACAGGAACCGATTAGAAACAATGCAACTATTACAGTGATCCAACCTACATCATCCTATAACAGCTGCAACTCGACTGGATCCTCCAATTCCGAGTTGTTCTAACACAGTAAACAAAGAGATGGAAAAGAAGCTGACATACATAAAGTAAGAAGTCTCAAATGCCTTGTACATTAACCAGAGCGACCAGTGCTTCATCAAAACTTTACAATCGGGAGCTTTCCTCAACCATCGATATCCCTCAAAACATATCAAAATTAAGTATATATATACTCCCAAACATTTTGCCCAACAGAGGCCTCCTAGACTTTCAGGGCGAGGAGTCCCTTCAATCAAATCTGGCATGCACTCCCCTGTCATACGCCACCTTAATTCTGCATGGCTTGCGCCAGGGGGTAGTTGATCCTTTAAATGTTGAATTAGCATGTGCAGACTTTTCTGGCGAGTCAAGGACTCGGCATGGCTTCCGTGAAAAGAACCAGTACATGGGACCTTCTCGGGTAGACTTTCAGCCAAAACATCCATACTTCGTAATTAATGAGTGAGGCGAGGTTTCAACCACCCTCTATCTTCTTCATTCATTCCCAGCAGGTACTGGGATTTAGATCACGTCGAATCAGGGTCTGGAGAACAAAGTGCTCCCTTTCTGAAACTCAATTCGGCGCTTTTGGCCTCCCTTTTGTACAACACTTTCCTCTTTCTTGAGTGACCACGGGCCGTGACCTTACCCCAATTTCCAGAGTGCTTTAGGCATTTCGGGGTTCGTGGGTAGGAAAGAGTGGGTCTTCTTTCTTCGAAATCGCGATGGGCGAAATGCCAGGAGGTCCTAACGATCGCCACGCGTCCCCCCACTGATATGACGGTTCTGAACTGATTCGGCAATACTGTGGGCCTGAGTCCGAGACGTCTTCGATGCTTCGCACTTCGGGGATATGAGAGAGTCGTTCCTTATTCTTTGAAATCACGATGGGCAAAAAGGCGAAGAACCTAATCGCGTGCCACATGTTCCTCGAGGATGAATCGGTGAAGATCACTCTCAGTGCTTTTGGGACCCGTCTTGCCAAACGATAAACATTAGCACCCCTCCTTTAGGCCTACTCCTCTGTGACCAGGCGCCAAAACCATGGGCCTAATCCTGGGCGCTTTCGGTGTTTCGAGATTCGAGGTTTTGAGAGGTGAAATGACGAGGTGAGCTTACCCCTCGAACTTTCGAATGTCGACATGACACGGATGTGTGTCGCGCATCCTTTAGATGAACGGCCCAGATAGTATTAACTATTATAAAGGGGGCTTCCCCCGTTTACAGGTTCGACTTGATGTGACCTGGGGCTTGGACCGTGGGCTCAGCTCCAAAGGTGCTTCCGGCATTTCAGCAATTTCAGCGGTAGAGAATGGGAGGCTCCTTGTATCCCAAAACACCAATCCCCGATACGCCGACTGGCCGCCCCCTATCCCAATTGGATCAAACGACCCGGATTTGCCTTGAACTCTGGGCGCTACCCTAAGTGATAAATCCAAGGCAACTTTACCACCCTCAAAACTCGATGACCATTTATTTTCTTTACAGTTGAATCTCGGCAGCTAAAAACCAACACTTTGCCCGCTCGCTTGACTTGCAACTGGAAAAGGGATTCTCCCGTGCTGCGCTCGAGCACTTCCCATGCTACCTGCAAGCCTGGGTACCTTTGTGTCCAAGACAAAAATTATCGCTAACACCAGGATAAATGTTGTGTCTCTTGTGAATGTGTATTTCTCAGTGATCTTGTTCTTATGTTGCTCTTATCTATTGAAATGCAAAGAACTATAATAATGGCATAAAACATTAACAAACTTGGGGACTACAAATGGGTACCCTATTCTACCTATGGCTGACAATTTTTTGTTTTCCTAGCCAGGTCTTTGATACTTCCATTCATTGGGGGTGGTTGGTTGTCCACCTATCAACCCTCCCTCATTAACTGATTGGCATTGAAATCGAGATAAAGGGAAATAAATTATCATTTTTAAAACAAAATTTTCAGCAAGGAGACTTGGGTTATCTTAGCACAATGAACCCCCTCTCTAGGTTTCCTCACTCTTTCCTCTATTTTTATCATGGCCAGTACTTTAAGTCTTCACCCATCAATCAATTGGTTGGTATTTTTCAAATAAACAAGAATACAATTATAATATGTATATTCCATGTCATGGAAATCATTAACATGATTAATTACATATAATCATGGGTTTAGAAGGGGGGTGTTTCAATCCCCTCTCCCTTCAAAGGAAAATTGTTCATAGTGTTGTTCTTAGAAACACCTGCCATGCCTTTATCTTTGATCTACCTTAGCATTATATCATCTTTACTCACAGCCTGGTCCTCTCTCAGAATCTAGCATTTTAGAACATGCCTACACCGATTTCAAACAACAAGAATATTAATTCTAATTTTATGCAAAGACATTTTATTGTTGTTTATAATTCAAGAGGAAAATTTATGTATCAACACAATACATATATGTGCAGTTCATGGATCTGCATCCATATCGTTGTCACATTTACTTAGCTCACTATTTTCTTTGACATACCCATTGTGCTCATGATCCTAATCAACAATTTACAAGAGTTATCAAAGTCTCCTCTTCCTTGCGGTCACTCACCTTCCATGTTCAGGCTTAGGCATCCCCTTATCTGTTATATAGTCCCTTGAGTGATCCATATTACCTACCAAGGATTTGTTGCACAAGAAGAGCTTCATAGAATTCACCAAGTATTACAATTGAGGCGTCCCTCTAGCTTTATCTATCGAGGCCTTCCACTGGCCCATGTTACCACAACATGACATTCTCTAAGGTAATCAAGGCATATCACAAGGTTCACATGTCACAAAAATAGCCATGTCCATGATTTCTATCTTGACAACCATCATATGTCTCTCTAGGATAGATCTTTCATCTCACCTATATCACATGCATACAATAATTGTGAGATGTTATCATCAGTTTAATCAAACTTTTCAAATCTGTTACCCACATATTTCAAATTTCGCATTCCCATTTTCAAATATGTTCCATGCAAGAAACATATTCCACAATCCCAAGACCTCTTTCCCTGGGCAGTTTGGATCCTTTACAATAGACATGAATTTATCTTCCTTATTGGATTACATTGCTTCCATATCCAATACCATTCTTCCTACAATTCATTCTTCACACAACCAAACAAATTTTTAGTTCTCATGCACATTATATTTTCATTGCACGCTTGCAATGGCTCACAAAAAAATTCCAAAATTTGTGCATATTTAATAGTTGCATCACATTCACCTATTCAATGATATAAAGAAAATGAATTATCATTTCTAACACATGCATCATTTTAGCATCCAAACCTTTCAAAATGTAATCATTTATCATATGAATTTAATGAATGTACCAATGTCCATGGTCACATTCACACACAATGAACCCTTGCATTGATTTCAAATTATCACTTTTCAAGTTAGGTACTCTGCCATGGTGTGTTGGGACTCAACCAACTTCTCACCATATGGTTTCTTTTTTCACATTCATTATTACAACAATATTTTGTTTCCTACTTTAAGTTGATCATGACCTCAAATCAGCATACATTTTATGAAATTAAAATTGCATATAAATGCATTCCAACATTCCTTCTTTGTTGACAATCAAGGTGCCAATGTTCATGGCTACCCATGTTTCCTCTCTTTATTATTTCATAATTATGGTAGGACATTTGAATGTACTCCTTCCATAATGGGAAGTCCAATACCCAGCCTATCATACACACATGCATCCCCTCAATACATCTAATTCAATGTGTTTCTCATGAGCACTCTTGTTCCCAATCATTCCTAATTGGTCATTATGTTCATGAAACATACATTCATGAATTTTTTTCTAGTTTTCATTCATCCTTGGTTGTTTGACGTTCCACCCTCTATCCTTCAAGTTCTTCTTTATTTATTCTTACCCTGCTTGGGTATCAATGGAATTCAACAACCAATCAAATCACATGAATATAATCAAAACATAGATTATTTCAGAAGGGATTCTTACCCAATCACTTTCACTTCTCATGTTGAAATCATTCACTCATAACAACCTGTTATTTTTCTCATTCTAGAGAAACACAACAAACAACAAGAAATGAGACAAGGGGTTCTCCCATTTTCCAATTCCTTTGCACAATCTAGAACCTTTAGCTCAACTAAATTATTTCCAAGGCCTCATTGTCTTTGCATATCATAGTTTAACCAAGCTCATACATTTAATCATATTCATTAGTTTACACACACACACACACACACACACATGTTAAAATAATGTAACTGCAAAGTGTATTCTTATTATTATTTGATATATTATTCATTGGATCAATCCCCATTGTGGATTGATCATCTCAGCTATTGTAAAAGGACCAAATCCCATTTTGCAGATTGGTCATAATATAATTGTAATAGGAATAAAGAGAATTCGGCCCCAGAATATATCAAAGAGGCCTCGAAATATAATAAAGGTGGTTATAACCACCCAGTAGAAGAAGTCGGCCCTACCAGTAAAAGGACACTCCTGGACGTGCCAACCTTGTATAAATGAGGAGGCTAGCACCTCACATAGACACACTTCACTTGCTCATTGAGAGACAAGTTTCAGAAATGCAGTTGGAGAAGAGAGAGAGAGAGAGAGAGAGAGAGAGAGGCGTGTTGGTTGTGGAGCCTGATTATCTTGCTGATTCAGAGGTCTTTTACTTTCAGCCATGTTTACATCCCATGAAGTATTTACACCCCAAAAGTATGTACACTCTTCCACACGGGGGAGTGTAAAGGGGGTACCCCCTCTGTGGGGTATGGGGGGGCTATCCCCCTGGCTAGGGGGTCTGGGGCAAGCAAGCCCCCAGTGGGGGTTCAGGGGCGAAGCCCCCGAAGAAAAAATTACCTTGTAAATGTATATTGTAATTTCATTGTAAATATGGATCGTTCATTATAAGGTCACAGATCTAACGGTAGAAATTATGTTAGGGTTTTTTTCCCTAGAAGGCAACCCTCTTTTATGAGGGAAATGTATTGCGGCTATGGTTGATGGAAAATATTGTATTATGAGATAGGAGATTGTGAGAGAAAGAAGAGGAATTTATAGCGAGTTTGTTGTAGGTTGTATCCCTTCATATGCTTGATAATAATTAAGGAAGGACCTGGAAATTTCTCTGGTGGACGTATCCCACACTGGGTGAACCACGTAAATCTGTGTCTCTATTGTATTGTGTATCTTCTATGTTTTGTTTCCGCATTTGTTTTATTTTATTGCTCCACGGTCCTGTTTTTCTAACAAGGTGCATCTTTAGGAGAGGACTTTTTGTATTTGCTTAAGTTATCTCTTGGCATTGTATTGGCTATCTATAATAAGGAAGTTTTGCTAGGTTTTCTTCCCCTAGAGGGTCAGGATAAATGTTGTGTCTCTTGTGATTGTGTATTTCTCAGTGATCTTGTATTATTCTATTGTTATCTATTGAAATGAAAAGAACTATAATAATGGCTTAAACATTAACATGGTATCAGAGCCAAGTTGAAGAAAGCATCTTTCACAAGAGTGAAAAATGTCACTATTGTCGCACATGCAAATTAGGGATTTTTATAGTGAAGAATTTCGGCCCTAAAACTATCTATAAAAGTGCACCCTCCCCCAAGGATCACTTTGGCACTCTCAGCGCACCTTTTCAGTGGCTATATCTCCAGGAAAGTGAAACCCTAGTTTCACAAAGTACCAGAAATACCAAAAAACCAGTGTACCAGAAGTACCAAAAGTACCAGAGTACCAGAGGTACCAAAAAACTAGAAGCACCAGTCCATAAATCCAAAAATCAAGTTTGGAGGAGAAAAAGTTGGACTTTCTCAAATCCAAACACACTAGGATACTCGCCTCAGCCAAGCACACCTCCTGGTAAGTTCAGAATTTGATTTTGAGCATTTTCATTTTTCGGTCATTGTCCTAGGTCTCCTAGCTCCAGGTAAAAGATGTCTACACACACTAAGCTTGTTGACAATATGGAAGGTGTGGAAAAATTTCATGCCTGGAAGTATAGGATTGGACTCTTTCTTGAAGAGAATGACCTAGCAAAATTCGTCAAAGGAGAAATTATGGAACCCGACGATGCTGCAGAAAAACCCAAGCATCAAAAGGACACAATCATGGCCAAAAGAATCATTGCAGATTCAATCAAAGACCACCTGATTCCTTATGTCTCATCTAAGAAGAATCTGAAAGAAATGTTTGATGCCTTGACCAGACTGTATGAAGGAAAGAACATAAATCAGATGATGAATCTAAGAACTCAACTAAAGAATACAAGGATGCAAAAAGGAGAAACAATTCAGGAATATTTCTCCAGAATCTCAGAATTCAAAGAATAGTTAGAAGCGATTGGAGATACCATAGATGAAGACGAACTCATAATGACAATCCTAAATGGTCTCACAAGACCTTGGGATGCATTCATCCAAACGATATGTGCCAGAATGGAGAAATTGAAGTTTGATAGTCTATGGGAAGAATGCATCCAAGAAGAAACAAGAGTAGCTAACCGTGAAGCGCTACTGGAAAGATATAATGATCAAGCCCTAGCTAATCACAACAAAAGAGGAAGGAAGAAACCATACTTCCAAAAGGAGACTCATAAAGAGCCTCAACCACCAAACAAATTCAATAATAAAGAATCTCATCTAAGGAGATTTCAGAAGAAAGGACAATGAAACAAAAGAGATTACTCATCTGTACAATGCTAACATTGTGATAATATGAGACACATTGTGAAATTATGTCTAGCCAGATGAGAAGAATACAAGAGAAAACATAAGAGGCACCATGCCCATGCAGTCGAAGATGAAGAGCCACCTGCAAAGATGATAAGAGAGTAGATCAAAGACCATGTCTTAATCTCGACCCTCTCAGGATTTGTAACACCTGGAGAGGACACTTGGCTCATTGATAGTGGTGCATCCAAGCACAGGACGGGACAAAGAGACATTCTCTCTTGTATCTCAGAAAAGAATTTTTCTCAGAAAGTGACACTTGGAGATGATTACCAATATCCCATCAAGGGAGTGGGAGAATCAAACTACAAATTGAATTCAGGGAATTCACTAAAAATGAAGGACGTACTATATGTACCAGGTTTGACAAAGAACCTACTCTCTATTTCAGCTTTAGAAAAGAAAGGCTTCAGATTTTCCTTTATAGATGGAGAAGTTCTTATGTGGGCTAAAGGAGAAACCTTAAATGAAGCAATCATCATTGGAAGTGAAGAAAATGGCTTGTATAAACTAAAGGGTCACTTAGAGGCTGCCATGACCCACGCCATTGAAAAATCATGTGAACTTTGGCATAGAAGATTAGCTCACATCAACTACAAGGCGCTACCATACATATGCAAAGAAGTCACAGGTTTTCCAAAACTCAAGGTTGACCATGAAGGCGTATGCAATGGATGTACACAAGGGAAGAACATCAAGAACCCTTTTCCAAAAAGAGACAGCAAAGCAGAAGGAGTCCTAGAGCTCATTCATTCACATGTATGTGGCCCAATGCCATCATCCTCCATTAGTGGGTATGTATATTATGTATCATTCATTGATGATTATTCTCGTAAGACCTGGGTATATTTTTTGAAATCTAAAGATGAAGCGTTCAGCAAGTTCAAGGAATTCAAAGCCTTGATAGAGAATCTTTCTAAAAGAAAGATTAAGATACTCAAGTCAGATTGAGATTGAACCTCCTCTCTAAGCAAGTTCCTCGGGTCAGATTAAGATACTCAGCTCATATTGAGATTGAACCTCCTCTCTAAAAAGTAAGCAGTCCTCCCTCAAACAATTGAGATTGAACCTCCTCTCTAGATCAACAACTATTGTAACTCATTGGTTCAAATTGAGAAATAAACGGGTTATAGATTATATTGTGAACTTAGAAGTCCCATGGCCTTACAATGGGTTTTTATCCTTTCCTCCATGGATTTTATAACCCATTTAATAGCAGCCAATATGCCTTCTACTTGACACTCAAATGGGGATTTGATATCCCGCAAACCTTCTGCGTCTAGGAGAGGGAAACAAAACAAGGATTATCGACCTTCTTTTTCCTCCACACACAAGATAACTAATTTATTATCTATTTGAAAGGATATTTCAACACTTTATTTATCTTAGAAATTAACATTCCTTTCTCGACTTAGATATCTAGTCTCCCTTCAGAGGGAGCACACTACAACAATTATTCTACTGTGCATATAGGAAGCATAGACACAAGTTCATTTTTTTTCTTCAGAGAAATATAGAGTGCTCATAATCGGTTATGCAAGTCATGCACTATTCTTACAATTCCACAATCACTCAAATGTAAATACTTGCCAACGAAACCAACATACACTCCATCAAACATACTTGCATATTTATAGGTTCATATGCATACACCAACAATTTTATTTCATTCAATTACACAGAGAATTCCATACTTATCTATTCACAAGTTGTCTCTAGCCAACTGACCATGGGTGTTCACCTTTCCACCCAACCATAGGCTTAGATGCACTCATTCTCACCAGTCTGGCCACCCTCATGCCAAGCCATGATACCACTAGGGAAACTCTCTAAAGTTCTCAAGGAGATTGGTATTTGAAGGCTACTCTCCTTCACCCCTCCTAGCTCATGCCTATTTGAGGTTTATCATATACCTTTTCAACATCAAGATCATGGCCTCTCAGCTTAGGTTGGGTTCCTAGGCTCTCAAACCAGTATTTTCATTAATCCTTACTCTGAGACTCACCCCCTCTCTACCCATACGTGGGCTCTCTTCTCTCCCTGCACCCATGTGCTTTTTCTCTCTCCATAAAATTATCGACCTACCCCTTTTCTTCCTTCTGTCAAAAGAAACTCGTGGGGTCAATCTAGCGACTATAAATGGGTACCCTATTGTACCTCTGGCTGATATTTTTCAATTATCCTAGCCAAGTCTTCCATACTTCCATTCATTAGGGGTAGTTGGTTGTCCAACTACCAACCCTCCCTCATTAACTGATAGGCACTGAAATAAGGATAAAGGGAAATAACTTATCATTTCTAAAACAAATATTTCAACAAGGAGGCTTGGGTTATCTTAGCATGATGAACCCCCTCTCTAGGTTTCCTCACTCTTTCCTCTAGTGGCATCATGGCCAGTACTTTAAGGATTCACCCATCACTCATCTAGTTGGTAGTTTCCAAATAAACAAGAATACAATTATAATGTTTATATGCCATGGCATGAAAATCATTAACATGATTGATTACATATAATTAGGGGTTTAGAAGGCGAGGTGTTACAGAGGTAGGCTTGTATAATGGAATATATTTATTTCTCATAGGTGGGTTACTTATGATCAACATCTGATAGTGTCTTACTATGATAGGCCACTAGATGATCGTTTTGAGTGAGAGTTGTATCAAAGACATAATCTGAGGCATTTGTCTCAATTTCAAAAGGTTGTTGTAGATCATGTACTGAGAGAACCAGGGTTGAGCACAAACAATGTTTAAGATCATCAAACACTTTCTGTTGTGAATTTCCCCACACAAACTTTGTTTTTCCACCACCCTTGGTCTCTTAGATGAGGGCCCATGTTATATGGAAGAATCCCAACAAGAACTTGCGATAGAAATTGGCAAGTCCTAAGAAACTCTGAAGCTCGGTTAGTGTGGTCAGGGATGGCCAATCATGAATGACCTGGATATTGGTTGGATCCATGTGCACACCATGCTCAACAACAATGTATCCTAGGTATTGTACCTTGTTCATGCTGAAGAATCATTTTTCCCAATTTATCATATATCTTGTGTTGTCGTAGAGTGTGAAGGACCTGTTGAATATCCAACAAGTGTTCCACCCAACTCTTGTTGAATATGAGGATATAATCCAGATATACAACCAAAAAATAATTGGTCAAAGGCCGCAATATAGTATCCATCAACCTCATGAAAGTGGTTGGGGCATTCATCAAGCAAATGGCATGAGAAGACATTCAAAAAGACCTTCTCTGGACTTGAAACTAGTCTTCCATACATCAGTCTATTCTATCGGGACTTGGTGGTAGCTAGACTTTAGGTCAATCTTACTAAAGTACTTGGATCCCTTGATCTGTTCAAGAAGGTTGTCAATTCAAGGAATTGGGTATCAGTGCCTGACTATGATTTTTTTTAGGGCCCTGTAATCAATGCAAAGTCATCAGGTCCCATCTTCCTTTTGGCACAAGTACAATTGGGCTTCTGCAGGGTGAGGAGTTTGGTTGGATGTGACCCTTTTCAAGCAGCTCTTGGATCTGATGCTTTATTTCATCATTTTCCATAAGAGATCAGTGATAGACTAATCCATTAGGTAGAGGTGCACTTGGGATTATATCAATTGAATTCTTAACCTGATAGTGTAGAGGTACCCCAATGGGTGAGGAGAATATGTATTTGTATTCCTCCACGACCTTGTACACCTTATTATGTTTCATGGAGAGGCCCTATGTGAAGACCATGGATGTGGCTAATACCTTCTTTTCACTTTGAGATCAAATCATAAAGAAGACAAATTTCCCAGTCTAGGAGATGATCTTCTTACATTGCTTAGATGAGATCAAAGAAACGACGATAGGAGGAGCTACCTCTGGTATCCTATATTATTGTCTAAAAGTAATAATAAAACTACGATTTCTAGACTCATATACAACATGATAATTACAAAAGCAAGGTTGGCCTAAAATAACATCACAAACTTCAAGGGGGTGAATTTCACACAATACCTCATCGTTGAATGGCTTGATGTCGTAGAACAGGCATAACTCTTGGCTGACGCAAAGATCTTTCCCTTGGTGGAGCCACCTAATGGTGTAAGGCTGCAGATGTGGTGTTGTTAGTAGGTCCAAATGCTTGGCGACCTTTTTTGAGGTGAGTTTATTTTGACTTCCACTATCGACAATGAAGTGCAACTGAGCACCCTTCACACACATCTACGAGTGGAAAAGGAACTCACCTTCCTTTATTTCTTCGGGTTCACTTGGATGGACCTTGGTGGTAGCAATAGTGGCATGGGATTCTGCATAAATGATTTCCTTTGCTTATCTAGTTATGATTCTAAGTTGGAACCCGCATATGACTCTAAGGATTTCAAGTCAGCCACCAATGACTGTGTTGAGCTACATTCATCAGTGTTATGCCAGGGGATTTTATGGAATTCGTACCACTTTCTAGTGTCTTTCTTCTTCTTCTCATTACCCTTCTTTATTTTCATCTTGGACTGGTTTTCCTATGATGGTCCATCCTTGCTTTGTCCTTTTTTATGTGGGTTGGGGATACTCGTTCCCTATTTCTACTGTGAGGAATTCACAGATCCAAATTCTCGTTTCTTCTATTTAAATTTTTGCTCGATTTTGACAGCATATCAATAAGCCACACCCAATGATGATATGTCCAGAAACTCCATTTCTGCTAAATGTATTAGTGCAAGCCATCTTGGTACTTAAGCACTAGGTTTCGTTCAGAGTCTTTGATACCCAACTTAGTGCACAAGGTATTTAAACCATTTGTGAACTCTAGCACTATTTGGTCCCTTTCCTACCACAACGTGGTCCATTTTGTATACTGGTCACCGTAACTTTGAACATGGTAATATTGTTCCTCAATAGCATCCCTAAAATAATCCCAAGTGGGTATGACTGCAAATACTACAGATTCATCCATGGCCTTTTTCTCACAGTAAGTCTCCCACCAATCCTTGACATGGGAGATAGCCTTAAGGAGTGCAAAGGTGATCTCTTCTCTATTAGAAAAAATATGGACATAAAAATACCCTTCGAGGAGATTAAACCATTTATCTAGAGAATATGCATCTATCTGAACTTCAAATATAGGAATATCAAAACTGACTTGTACCTTGAAGGGGGTGATGCCTCCAAAGTGGTCGCTTGATGAAGAAGTGTTGGTTGTTGGTAGTCATCGAAGAATTTTAGAAAAATTATCTATCATATCATACCTTTGTCAGATGAGGGATTCCTCGAGCACTATTTTAATAGTATCTCCTACTCCATCATCTCTCTTTTATTCCACCCTGGGAGGTCATCGAAGTCGACAAGGATGATTCTGCAAAGGCTCAAATAGTTTGAGTCCCAACTCCTTATACCCTGACCTCATCGGGTACATGCATAGAGAAACATATAAAGAGAAGACCGCTTTGATACCACTAATATAGATTTATAAATGGAACGAAATGAAATACAAATTTTAAAAAAATAACATAGAGATACAACGAAACTTGACTTCTATTAATAAATGAATTGTGTTGAACTATAAAAAATGTAGAATGAAACAAACTTGCTTGAATGGTGGAAGTTGATCTCTAAGAAGAGATGTGGCGACTACGTGCATTCACCATAGTGCATTACAATGGGGCTGAAATGTCTTTTTATCATAAAGAAAGAATGAGGAGACCCTAAACATCCAAAAACCTAACCCTAGGAAATGAAACACCAAAAGGCTTGTGGGCCCCGATGGGCTTAGTTGGTACGCCAACTTCCAGGGGTCATAACATTTGCATACGATATTCATTTGGCACGCTCGATATCCCATTGGAAAGGTCTAGTTGAGAATTACACATTTCAATCAACATAAATTATGCCTTTGATTATTGTTTGGGCATGGCCATGCCCAGAAAACGTTGTTTAGGGCCTCAAAATGGCCCTAGAAGTTCAGGAACCGAAAAAGTGTAGAAAAACTACCAAAATGGAAAACTATGCTTTTAGCTAGTGGAATAGTTGGGTGGCCACCAATATCCACCTAGATCATATTTAGATTTTGGGGATCCCAGGACATATAGGAAGTTGATAGGGTCCTTGATGTCTGGTCAACACCAGGCCAGATATATGTTTTGATGTGAACAACTTGAGTCAGTTCATGGTGGATCCGAGGCAGGTGCATTGGATAGTAGCGAAGCATGTGCTCATGTACTTTAGAGGTACAATGGAGTATGGATTGAGGTATCTTGGAGGATATGGAGTGACATTTTAGGGATATTCAAACTTAGATTGGGTAGGGAGTGTAGTAGATCGAAAGAACACCTTGGGGTGTTGCTTTAGCATGGGATCAACAATGATTACATGGTTCAACATGACACAAAATTATTATCACTTAGATCATTAGAGGAAGAGTATATGGCAGTGAGTATGGCTAGCTATGAAGCCATTTAACTTCACAAATTTCTTACAAGTTTATTTGATCAAGAGTTGGAGCCTACAGTGATATACTCTGATAATCAAATTTGTATCAAAATCTCAGAGAATCTAATATCCCATGATAGGTCCAAGCATATAGAGATGGAATATCACTTCATTTGAGATAGGATCCATAAGGGAGTAGTGAAGCTTCATTATATTTCCATAGATGAGAAGGTGCAAACATTCTGACCAAACCCTTGGTTAAAGGGAAGTTGTGTTCTTTAGGGACAAACTTGGAGTGGTGTAGAATACCTTCTTCAGTAAGAGGGAGTGTTGATGTTTGTAGCATTGGATAGGTATTTCCACATTGGTATAAGTGTCTAGACATGTGGAACTAATCCAAATCCTTCTCCCTTGAGACTTTACTTTAATTAAAGGAATTATTAAAGTAAAGTGCTTTTATTAGTGAGTTGAGTTTTATTTAAGGAAATGCTTTAATTAGCTTTAATGCTTTTATATATTAGACAAATATGAAAAGCACATTTCTAAATTTGTTCACTAAATTTTCAAGCAATAAGCCAATGTATGATGAATTTGATTTCTTCTATCCATATGATGAAATTTTATATGCCGCAACATGTCCAAGTTTTTAATCAAATCTAGCATATTCTGATAGTGATTATGATAATGGTTGTGCTATTTATTTATCCTCAGATTTGCATGTGTTTGTATAACAAGGTTTTTCTAAAAATATTGATGATAAAAGATTAGATAAAGTCCTAGAATGCAATGAAAGAAGAATACTATTTTCCCTCCTCGCCTATTTGAATCACAAGAAGAAGACATGGCAACAACAATAAAGAAAATAAATATATTATCATACAAAAACAATTAAGCTATCCTCGAAAAGAGGAAAGGTCCTTGTCGTCCTCGGTTCAAATGTATTTTTCTCATTTTTATAAAGATCCTATTGAATATTGGTTGGGTTCAATCCTGGTTAAGGCCTCAAGTGTTTTTCATCTCATACATATAGTATTTTTGGTCTGTAAGTATGAGCCACCTTTCCATTTATATCACAAACATCCATCTTATTGCTTCATTTCTTAACTGAATGCATGCATGAGGTTCACTCCATCAGTAAAATGATGTCTTTGATAGATTGGAAGTATGATTTAACCTAATCATGTTTCCTTCACTAGTTAAGGTATATATGCTTGTATATAAATAAGCTCCCCTATTGAGAATAAGCTAGTATTTTTCAAAATTCTGAAGATTTTTGTAGCAGTTGTTATGTTTAGAGATGAGAATTAAAGAAAATTGATTTCTGGAAATAAATGACTCCATGCACAACTGAAATATATGAGACACCTGGTCTGCAATTCTTGATGCCTCACAAAGAAATATCATCCCAAAGTAGGATCCATATGTTGTAGCTAAAAATGTCTAGTCCCTGACTTCTTGCAAATTCAACTTTCCCTTTGTTGCTTCAAAGTTTTTACTTTGATTGTATACAAGTCGTCATAGGCCATGGCTATCTTTAGAAAAAAATGAAGACATATCTCTTCACCCATATAATGAGAACTATCAAAGTTATCTACATAATGACTCAACATCTAAATCACTCTTAATGTACATCACTTTTTGAGAAAACTCTTTGAGAAAATCCTAAGTCCATCAATGATTGATCGCATATGCACCACCCAAGCTCCAACTTCAAGCTCTATTCAAAACAAGTGTTGCATGGCAACATAGTCCCTGCCAGGTTGAATTGGGAATAAATGCACAAGGATGGGGAAAAAGTAATGGAGGCAGATGGAAACTGGAACAGAGATGTGGAAAGCAACATGAAGCATAGGTGGTATCCATGCAGTAAATGACACGTGGCCCCTAGAGTCCCATTTATTTTTTGAAACTATATAATCTATTTTGCTATGTTTAAAATTTCTGTCTATTTTGTCTCTATATATCCCATCACAAAAAAAGTTATATTAAAATTAATTAAACACAATTTTTTTACATTCAGCATAATGGAAGATAAAAATCTATGAGGACATATATATATATA